>BRXX01000534.1:0-35632 GCA_030267905.1 Triparma verrucosa
CCCTAACCCTAACCCTAACCCTAACCCTAACCCTAACCCTAACCCTAACCCTAACCCTAACCCTAACCCCGCAACCCTAACCCTAACAGCGAGTACCGACACCTCTAGCGCTCGTTAACGCTCTCTCCCGTGTGGCTGTTTCTTCGTACTCTTCTCCGTCGTCTTGTCCGGTTCAGCCATGCATAGTAAAAGGAACACCATTTGAATAACCCTAACCCTAACCCTTACCCTAACTCTTCGACCTTTGATAAATACAAACCACAAATTATAACTATAACCATAACCATAACCATAACCATAACCACATCCATAACCATAACCATAACCATAACCCTAACAGGAGGGGCTGGGTACATACCTTGCCTGTAGGGATCCTGCATGACAGAAGAGCTCGTAGGTGAGTCTTAGGGTTTCTTACGTAACACAAATTTATTGTGTGAGGCAAAAGCAGTCAGGCAAAACAATGATTTTAGAATTTTGTCATTGTTGTTTCAGAGCCTTCACTGTCGCATGATCACATACCGCGCTGCATTACCTGATCATTTTCTCCTTTGCCTCAATCAACGACGCGCCCCTTCGCCCTGATCGTCGGCTGATCTTTTATAAAATCAACATCCTCAATGCTCACTCAGATTGACTTGCAGCCCCATACATATTTCATATTTTTATAGAAATTGATTCTTTTTGTTTTTAAATCCTCTTCCTAAAGTAGCTGTGCAGGCACTCGCTCGCCTTCCACCTCCTCCCTGGATCAATTTCCAGAACCCCCCTCAAAAGGTCCCCCCACTCCCCCACATATTCCTCCTCCAACCTCCTAACCTTCTGCACATACCTCCTACTCTCCCCGCTCAAAACCGCATTATCATGCACCCCATCAACAAACGGCAAGTTCTTCACCGGACTCCTCTCGATCATATGCCGAGGGAACCTCCCCAAAGTCCTCTCTATCAACGCCAAATGCTCAAAATTACTATGCGTAGAGAACAGCAAATTCCCGCTACTTATCTCAGCCAACACACACCCCACGCTCCACATATCACTCGGCGTACTCCAACCCAACTCCAGTATGACCTCCGGCGCCCTGTACTGTCGGGTGTTGATGACGCGTCCTTTCCTTTCATTGTCGTAGGTGGCGCCACCAAAGTCACACAGCTTAACCTTGGCTACCTTCGGTACGCGAATTTGGCGACCGCCAGGAGAAGTTTGGTATACATAATCGCTGTTTGTTCGTTTGAAGGGTTAGAAATCGGGGGTGGGAGGGTGGGAGGTTAGAGCAGCATAAGGCATGTAGAGAATCGTTCTCCCTCCAACCTCACCTCTCCTTAACATCCAGCAGAATATTTTCCAACTTAATATCCGTATGTACTAAATTCCTCCCCTTCAAAAACTCCATAACATCCACCAGATCCCTCGCCACATCCCAATTAAACCCCATAGGAAACCTCTCATACCCATTCCCCTTAAGCAGATCATAAAGACTCAACCCCAACTCCTCGAAAATCAAACAAAAATGCCCTTCCCACATAAAAGTACCCCACATCCTAACGCACAAACTCCTACCCCGACCACCCTGCCTATTAACATCCCTCAAAACATCAGCCTCAATCCTCGCACTATCAATATACTTCTTAATCTTCCTAATTATTTTAATAGCTACATTAAACGGTTCTGTAACAGACGAGCATTTCACAACACGACCGAACGTACCTAAACCTATGTCTGATATTATAGTGTATTTAGAGTCTATGACGGTTCCTGGTGGTTGAGTGTAATGAAATGTTTTATCGGGGTGGGTTGTTTGGATGGGGCTTTTTGGTCGGGAGGTTCCTCTTTGGGCTAGGAGGGAGTGGGAGCGGGGCTGGAGGGAGGAGGAGGGGAGGGAACGGTAAGAGGAGAAGGACATGGCGCGGAGGGAGGAGGAACGGAAGGTCGAGGAGAAGGAGGTGGAGCGGACGTAGGAGGATGTGTGGTGTTTGGTGCGTTTGGAGGAGGTGTGGTTGTTATTGTTGTTGTTGTTGGCTGTGTTGGTTGAAGATGAGGAGGAGAGGGATCGTTTGCGTTTCTTCTTGGATTTCTTCGTTTGTATCTTTTATTGTGAGTATTAATCGCTGCCCGTGCTAGCGTGCCATGCTTTGTTTCGCTTACCTTCTTTTTCTTCTTCTTCTTCTTCATCTTCCCGTCGCCCTTTTCATCATTGTCGTCGCTAAGATTCATATTGGTATTGGCAGTATTGATGTTAGGGGCATTATTATTATTATTATTATTATTATTATTGACAGTAGTAGTAGTTGTTGTTGTAGTTGTTGTCATTGTCATATCGTTATACGCCATATCGTTGTACTGTGTCATATCATTATATGATTCATCAGGAGACGGTAGAGGATACAAATGTTGAGTAGTACAGTGCTGTGCAGTGATTTGTTGTTGTTGTTGTTGCTGTTGTTGTTGTTGTTGTTGTTGCTGATGATGATGTAGCAAGTCATCGTCAATAACATGAATATTACAATTATTATTACTATTATTATTATTATTAATATTAATATTAGTATCCATACTAGAGCCTCTGAAGGAGGTACTGAATCGACAGGAATCGACAGGAAAGGACAGGTGCTCGTTTATTTATAATTTATTGATAGATAAAAGAGAGTACTAGTAGTACAGCAGTGCTTCGTACAACAATGCTTCTTACAACAGTGCTTCGTACAACGTGTACTGCTTCGTATGGTAGTAATAGATAACTGTAACAGATGGCCCGCTGCTGGTCGATCTAAAAGTAACCTTTATATCTCTTCTTACAACACAATACGCTGCACAATTTACGGCACAATTAGTACAATTAGTATTTTAAGATAATTTTTTAGTATATAATATCAATTGTACGGCAGCGGCGACAATGAGGCGACAATGAGGCGACAATAGGCAATCAGGTGTTTTCAGAGCTTTTTCACATTTCAGTAGTCACTCAATAATAGGGCTCATAGTCACTCAAACGTTAACCTACAAATCTTATTCTACTGCTGAGATAAGAGACGATCCTTTAGCGCCATAGGTCTGCTATAAATAAAGGCGTTTAAAAGGCGTTATAAAGGGTTATTTTAAGGCATAAATAAAATATACAGATGATGATGAACGCACTCATCGCATTATTACTATTAGGATTACCCAATACTACTCTATCCTCTCCAGAGTGTTGTGGCGATGGCCTAGTAATCGACGTAGAACCTCTAGAAGAAGAACCTCAACAACAGCAGCAACAGCAACAACAACAACAACAACAACAACAACAACAACAACTTAGAGTAGAACCATACCTCGGGTCCGGTAAAATGTTCGATACAATATCTGATTACTATGACACTGTGAATACCTACTTCACATTCAATTTGGACAAATCATGGCGCTCCCTCCTCATCGAGAAAACCCTGACTCCGGGCAATCCTTCCATAACCCTCCTTGACGTCGCCACCGGCACCTGCGAGGTCCTCAAGACGGCCTACGAAACCTTCCCCGACCGCATTCTCAACTCCACCGGCATCGACCCTTCCGCAGGCATGCTCTCCTTCTGCCCTTCCAAGCTCAAGCTCGCTCTCCCCCCCTCCACCCCCCCCCCCCTCCTCCTAACCTCCTCCATAACCACCCAAACCTTCCCCCACCTCTTCACCCACACCACAATCTCCTTCGGAATCCGCAACATCCCCTCCCGTTCCTCCGCCCTCTGCAACATCCGTTCCCATTCCTCCTCCCCCCTCTCCTGCCCTTCCTCCCACACCTGCCCTCACCCCTCTCGTCTAGGTATCCTAGAAGTATCTTACACTCCTCACTACCTCTCTGACATAACGTTATCTAACCTATCGTTATCCACTCCTTTGAAGATCCTAACGTCGTACTTCGTACATTACCTCGTTCCTTCAATCGGTTACTTAATAAATGGTTTCGACAAATACGATGAGTACAGGTGAGATATTCGCCTGTCATGATCGTATAGGACATAACATTGTCTCGCCGATACGAGAGGCGCGCTTTCTGTGAGAATTGAACGACTGGTGGGGTGAATTGGCAATAATGCTTTTCTGAGGATGTGCGATTATGAGCAATCATGATAAGAAACCCGTGACAACGTTACGTAACTGGAATAACGAAAGAAAGCCATCGACACATAACGACAAACGAAACCCTGAACAATTGGGACATGAGCGCTGGTACATTATTCTGACTCGTCGCTTTGCTCGTCGCAGGCATCTTGTTGATAGTCTTGAAGCGTTTCCTGCTGATTTTGAGAGGGAGGTGGAGGGGCTGAAATGCGAAGATGGGGGGTGGAAGTTGGAGGAGGTTGAGGAGAGGAATTTTGGGACTATTAAAGTTTACACTTTCACGGCGGTTTAATGAACAACAAATAGGAACGAACAACGTTAAGAAGAGAACAAATCCTTTCAAACCTCTAATTATCCTTTACTTGGATCCTCAACCATTTGTCGTCCCCCTCCCCCCCCTCTCTAACCGGCCAATACCAATACCCCCCCCTCCTCTGCGCGGCCCTCGTCACCCCGTCCGGCTCATAAAAAACCGGCCTCATATCCTCCAACCCCTCCAACCCTTTATACCCATACTCCCTCTCACACGCCGTCCTCAGTACCTCCTCCCCGTCATCCTTCTCCCTGCTCCCGAATCCCAGACCCCCGTAACCCGTGAACTTCGTAACGACCCATTTATGATAAGATATCTCACTATTCTGTCTCTGAAGTTCAACGTTATGATCCCTCAATAAATCATTACTAACTAATTTAGGTCCTCCCCCACCCTCACCCTCACACACCACACCAGCGAGTAACCAATAATAATCATCAAGACATAATCCAGGTACGATATATAACTGATTCCTCTCCGTCCACACCTTTAAAAATTTTTCCTCAACATCAGTCAAAGTCTGTTTAAAACTTTTATAATTCGTATGCGTCCTCGAACTCTTCTGCAATACTCTCTTACCGCTACTCTCATCATAAATACTATTCCTTTTACTTTCTTTAACCTTTGATTTTTTTTTAACACCACCATCCCCACCTGTCTCCTTCCTATGAACATGAAATTTCTTACTAGCGTATTTCTTAGGTAAAACGACGAGAGGTGTTTCACCTAAACTCTCGAGTCCTAACGTTACGGCGGCGATTTGGTTGTAATTGAAACGTCCGAGGTTGTTGTTTTGTTGGTAATAGGCGACGTTTGCGGCGTCGATTATGCAGGTGTATTTTACGGGGGAGTTTTTTAACCAGGTGGAGAAGAGGGTTATTTGGTCCAGGCCGTAAGAGGGGGGGTAGGTGCTGGAGGAGGAGGGGAGCTTTTTTATGTACATTTTGAAGTTTTTGTCGGCCATGGAAATTAGGGAAGAGGCTATTTACCGAACATCGAGAGAGAGAGAGAGAGAGAGAGAGAGAAGGGACGTTAGAAAACACATAACGTAAAATATGATGATTTCCTTTCATATTGTCTCCCCTCACCTATTCTCTCCCTCTCCTCTTCGTCAAGCGTAAGCTGCCCTAGTTCAACACCTGTCGCTTCACATTTCCCCGTAGATTCGTCAACGAAGCTTACGCCCGCATCCCTCCCTGAGCCTTCACAATACTCCATGGCCTTCTCAGCGCTAACAGCGCTAACGGACAAGGAAAGCCTCGACATTTGACTTAATATCCTATCCAAAATATCGTCGACATCGGTGACGCCTTCGTAACCTTCCAGAGTTTTAGCGAAGGATATAAGGGGGGAAAAGACGGAGCCGGCGGCTGAGGAGTTGGAGCATAGGAGAAGGTAGTTTATCATGCCCATGTACTCGACGTCTCCGGCGACGACAGACTAAGACGAGCGCAGTGAGGACCGCGTGAAGGTGAATGTTAAAATTAATTGGTAATAAGCAGCGATGGTAGTATCGAGACTAGCTCCAAACAGCTACTAGCAGCTCGTCACTCCTCATAGTTTTGGCGTTCGTCCTCGCAGCCCCACTCACCTCCTCCTTCGTCATGTTGTAAAAGAACGAGAAAGCGTTGACGACGTTATCGCTCGAGACGGGGAGATCGATAAGTCCTAAAAATATAGGCTAAGAGGCGGGGAAGAGAACGGGTTATTAGAATTTTTTATTAAAGCGGAGAAGCGGAAGGAACTGACGTGAATGTACAACGTTCTTACCTGAAGCGTCCTCAACCTAACGACGTCAGAACCTTGCCTTTCAGAGAGTGAGTTAAGATGCTCCATAGCTAGAGGAATGTCATGCGATACCACCGCATTTTTAATCATCAAGGCCGTCATTTTTTCGGCAGGAGGGTGAAGGAGAGAGTGGTACCTCCCGACTTCGTTGGCGTAGCCTGAGGTTGGGGAGGAATTTTGGAAGAGGTACAGGAATGTAGCGAGGTATTTTGAGGTTAGGAGGACTCCTAATGACTTCAAGGTCTCGTATATCTGCTCGGCGCTTTGGACGTTCATCTCGGAAGAGCAACGGCCGACGTTTTGGAGGAGCATGTCGACGGTTCTCTCGTACTTAAAGTCGGAAATTGAGGGGTGAGCGGACCTGAACTCTTCCTTTTTTATGTCGAAGAATTTTGTGAAATCGTTTTTGCTGACATCGAAGTTCAAAGAGACCTTGGACCCGACGTTCAGACCGGGTTCGGGAAGGAGTTGCGGGAAGTGATCGAGGTCGAACCTGCAACCGGGAAATTGACGATGTTAGATTTGTTGCCACTAACTTTGGACTTTGGAGTAGAAGTTGTTGTTGTTGTTGTAGCATCTCACCTTTCGTTGGTGTTGAGATCGAAATCCAATTTCTTCTTCCTTCTATCCGAAGTCCAGTCCTTCTCGAGCGTGTAGGTGAAATACTCCATCGGGGATTTATGCGTATCCGGGACCGCCTTTGACGAATCTGCTGTTTGCCGTTTCAGGTCGTCCAGTGTATGAATTTCAGAGGAGATGGACAAAGGAGACGTCTGGGATTGTAAAGATGAAATCAGCGATGACGTGCGGACCACGGGGAGCACGGGCCTGTTCCTTTCGACCCTGATGATCTGCTCGAGGATTCCGGCAGAGTCGTCGAGCTTGAGGGCCTTCTCGGCGCTCTCTTCGTTTTGGAACTGGACGAGAGCCCGTCCCTTGCTCTGAAAGACGGGTCGAGTCGAGTCAAGGAGCGAAGCGACGAGTTAGAATAAAGTAGAAGAAGATATATTGGTTGAATTATGTAGTTGCAGCAGTGAACAAATCAACAGCACAGCATCGATGAACTCTCACCTTCTCCTTCTCTCGGAAGATCTTGACCTGAACGAGGTCCCCGCACTGTCTGAAAAGCTTCGCCACGTCCGAGTCGTCGGCGTCGAGGTGGAGGTTCGAAACGTGGACCGAGTTCAAAAGCAGGTCGTTCTGATTGCTATTAATGCCACTATTGTTGCTATTGTTACTATTGTTACCATTGTTACTATTGTTACCATTGTTACAATTGTTGCTGTCAATTGTGGAGAATGTTCGGGTGGCCGATTGGTAGGGGGTGGAGGCGCCGGCCACAGTGAAGAACGAGTTAAAACTTGAAGCCGAATCTCGTACCGACGATCTGGCTATTGCCTCTTGCGTCTTGAGAAAAAGCCTCGATACGCGCATCATTGTGAAAGATGACACTAATGATATTATTAGGATTAAAATTAATGCGGTGCCAACTAATCTATTGTACGCAAACATATGTTGAGGTCTGCTGAAGAGTACTAACCGATCACGTGATGTGGCTCGAGAGAGGAAGGCTTTTGTGAATGATAATTGCACCGATGGCGATGGGAAAAGTCGATGAGACTTTTGCCTGGCTTAATTAATCAATTCGAAGCGCCTGCGGGGTTTTCTCGGTCAGATAAGGGCCAGTACCTTTCCGGTGGCTGAAGGATCACAATTTAGGTCTAAGAAAGTCGCAGTGAAGGCTAAAGTCGCTTTAAAACAAAAAAATTATACCTGGAAAACGAAAATAGTAATTCAGTCAACGCCGCGCTCCGTCCCTCTCCTCGCCGATGCCCTCCGGTGCCGATTGCCCGTGCTGTCTCGAGCGTAATGCGAACCTCTCCGCCTTCACTTTCCTACCCGCCAACCTACGCCCCGAAGCTTGCACTCTCTGCGTCTTGCCTACAGCTCCGCCTCTCGACGCTGAAATGCTTCCTCCCTTCGTGTGGCCGACGACCGTCGGTGAAATCGAGGCTGCTGTTAAGGAAGTCGAGGCTGCCTCTCTAAAAATGCTTGACGAGGTCGCCAGCGTAAACCCTTCTGACGCCACGTTTGAAACTGTAATCGAGCCTCTTATGGCATCACCTCACTTCAAGACGAATCCGCTGATCTGTCAGAGCAAGTTTTTGCAGCACTGCTCCACGGATGCACGACTCCGCAAGGCGGCCGAGAAGGCGGGCATCGCCTTCGCTTCGCTCAAGTCGAGGGGAAAGACCAGGAAAGACGTATATGATGTTGTGAAAGCCTACTCTGACACCGCCGAGGCCAAGGCCCTGGACGAGTTCAAATCCCACTTCATCAACTCGATCGTTGCCTCCTTCGAGGCGAGCGGGCTAGGCCTCTCCCCATCTGACCAGAAAACACTCCAGGATCTGAAGGACAAGGACACCGCCATCTGCAACGAGTACAAGAAGAACTTGAGCGAGGACAAGACCAAGCTCTTCTTCGATCCTTCAGAACTCACAGGCATGGACGCGACTTGGATCGCTGACCGGAAGCAAGATGATGGAAAGGTCAAGGTCACGCTCAAGTACCCCGACATCATCCCCATAAACTCCAATTGCTCCGTAGAGAACACCCGCAAGGCCGTCCTCCTCGCCCGCGAGGTTTCAGCCTTCAAAAATAATTTAGACCTCGTCGCCGAGGGCATTCAGCTCAGGAAGCAGATCGCGGAACTCCTTGGCTACGAGACCTTTTCAGCTTACGCGGTTTCGTCGAGGATGAGCGGGACGCCTCAGAACATTGATAATTTCTTGTTGCCTCTGCAGGAGAAGGTAGCTAAGGGGGCGCTCGACGATATGAAGAGGTTGTCCGAGCTCAAGGTCGAATTCTTGAATAGCCAAGGTATCGAAAACCCCGAACCGAAGGTCAACGCTTGGGACACCGGGTTCTACCACTCGATGCTCCTCAAGAACGACTACGGAGTCGATCACGAGAAGATCAGGCAGTACTTCCCACTGGACCACGTTGTCGCAGAGACGATGGAAATTTATCAGGAGCTCCTCTCACTCGTCTTCACCGAGGTCGAAGAGTTCGACCGTTGGCACCCGGATGTGCGCCTCTTTCGTGTCACTGATAAGACGACGTCCGAAAGGGTCGGCTTCTTCTACCTCGACCTGCACCCCCGCGAAGGCAAGTATGGTCACGCCGCGATCTTCCACCTCCTCAAACGCTGGAGATCACAGTCGCCGGTCGATTGCATGATGTGCAATCTGCCATCCCCGTCGGCGGACGGCAAACCTGCCCTGTTAAGGCACAGTAACGTTGTCACATTCTTCCACGAGTTCGGGCACATCATGCACGGCCTCTTGTCTGAGGGAGACGGAAACTCTACTACTTACGCGAAGTGCCCGAGGGATTTCGTCGAGGCTCCTAGCCAAATGCTGGAGAACTGGTGCTGGACACAGCCGGGGCTGAAGAGACTCGCCAAGCACCATGAATCCGGGGAGAGCCTCCCCGACGACTTGCTGCAGTCCATGTTAGCCGCGAAGAACGTAGGGGTCAGTGCTGGCATGGCCCGTCAGCTGTACCTGGGCCGCCTCGACCTCACCATCCACGGCTCCGACCCTCCTAAGGATGCAGCCGGCCTCCAGGACCTTGTCGACAGGCTTCGTCCCGCGATCTCCGGCGTCGAGAACCCCGAAAACGCCAACATGCTCCGTTCGTTCGGCCACCTTATGAATCAATACGCATCTGCTTATTACGGTGAGTGCGAAGGGGAACAAATTATACATGCAAGCGAGCATCACTTTGTAGGTCTAACTCATCACTCTGCAGGCTACATGTGGGCTGAGGTTCTGAGTTCTGATATGTTTAGCGAGGTCTTCGAGGCTGACCCCTTTAGCAAGGAGAGCGGCTTGAAATACAGGAAGCAGGTGCTTGCGCCTGGGGGGGTGGGCAAGATTAGCGATCACCTTGAAAAGTTTTTGGGTAGAGAGCCGTCGCAGGCTGCGTTCTTGAAGGCGCGGGGAATTGGAGTGGAGTAGACGCGAGAGAGAGAGAGGAAGAGAGAGGAGAAACCGAGAGAGAGAGAGGAGAAACCGATACAAAGCAAAAACAGACACTTTCATTCGATAAATCAAAGCCCACTGTTTTTCCTCCCCCAGTTTCCATTGTTGTTACCGAAATCTCTAGCTGATCCTCCTCCACCCCCGCCACCTCTGAGGCTCCTCCTCCCTCCTGCCCCGCCGAGGTTGTAACTGGCGTTCTGCTGGAAGCGGCCGTCGCCTCCACCTCCTCCACCTCCTCCCCCTTCCCACACGGTCCTGCTGCTGCCGCCGTTCGTAGGCGGCTGGGCCGAGAATCCCAGCGAAGGTTGAAGCCCAGCAAAGCTCTCGAAATTCACAGCGGTTAGCTTGACGGTGGCCTTCGGGAAAGGTAGGAGTTCCTGCCCTCCCCCAGCCCCCATGCCAACATTCTCCCTCCAGCCGCCTTTCATGCTGCCCTGTTTCCCCCCCAGCATCCTTTGCTTCTGCTCTAGCTCCGCCTGCTCTCTGTTCATCATGATTGACCCCTCATTCCTTCCCTCTCCCCCCAAACCCCCCACCAAGTGCTGCTGCAAAAATCCGCCAACGATGTTCTGCGCCCCTACTCCGACGCTGCCTTGCATCATCTGGCCCCCAACACTCCCGTGCATCAGGTGCATGGCCCTCTCTCTCTCCTCGTTGGAGACCTCCCGTCCGTCTACAATTCTGACGTTGGGGAACATGCTGACGCAGCTCGTCCTGTAGAGCTGCTTTCTGGTGACAGGGTTGTTCGCGAAGGAGACCTCCCTGACGTCCGTCACCCTGCACAGCTTCTCGAGCTCTATTATATCGTTTATGCGGTTCCCGGCGACGCTCAGAACGGTGAGGCTCGGAAGAACGGGGAAATTCGACAAGCTGCGGAGACCGTTTTCTTCGATGCGGAGGTCTTTGAGCTTGTTGAGTCCTTGGAAGCTGTTGCTTTCGAAAGCTCGAATCCTGCGCAAGAAATCGTTAAAGAGTTAGAAATAATTAGATTCGCATAAAGCTATCGCCCCCGTCCTGCCCTTCTCACCTGTTCTTGTCCAAGCACACCACCCTCAACTCCTTGCAGTCCTGCAAACCCTCCACCTTATTTATGTCGTTCCCCTGGAGGTACAGGCTGCGGAGGTTGGGGAAGGAAGGCAGAGAGAGATTGTTGATCGAAGCCACGCGGTTGTAGCCGAGGTGGAGAATCTCCAGGTTGGGAAGGTCAACGATCCCCCCTGTCCCTTCCCCTCCCTCCTCCCCCCCCCCCAGCACTCCAGCACTTTCGACCCTGTTGTAATTCAACCTGAGGACGCTCAAATTGACCAGCCCGCTCAAAGTGCTCAGGTTGACGAGCAAATTGTTGTCCAAGTTTATCTCCCTTAGACCCTTGAATTCTTGGCCCGATAGCACTTGAACATCCTTCAACTTCAGCTGGCACAAGTTCAGCTCCCTCACGTGCTCAAAGAAGGAGTGTCCAACCTTGTCGACTATGGTTTCCCTCGTAAGTTTCCCGCAGTACTTGTTCTTGCTTTGCACTAACTCTGACTGCGTCACTCCGCAGCCGTCGAGAACCTTCAACTTTTTAATTCGGTAGATGATGAAGAGTCGGTAGATTTCTAAGCTCCCCCCTGCACCCCCTTCGGTACGGAGATCTCTGCCACTACCACTACCACTACTACCACCACCAACACCAACACCACCAATACTCATACTATTCACAGCCCTGCCAATACCGTAAACATTCTCGAAAGGATTGCCGCTGACGTCTAATATGATCAACCTGGGCAAATTCTTCAGGTAATTGATCTCGTTCAAGTCCGTTATCTCGTTGTTGCCGATGTACAACTCCATCAGGCTGATGCATTCCTGAAGAGGCTTCAAAGTCTTGATCTCGTTCGATTCCACACTTAGCTGCGTGAGGCGGGTGTAGGCTTCAAGGGGGGGGATCTTCGAGATACGGTTGTGGCCGAGTTCGAGCTTTCGGAGTCTCAGAAGGTGGGAAATGTTGTCGATGGAGAGAATGCGATTGTTCTCGAGACTCAAATCCTCAATCCTCAGGCACTTGTCCAGCCCCTCGATTTGACTTATCTCGTTGTCGCTGAAACAAGCCCTCCTCAAGTTATTCAGGTTGCCCAGGTTGCTTATGTACTGAATGTTTCGGTGCGAAACGTCTAGGTCCTCAATCTTGGAAAACCAATTGTCATCGCTGTCGCTGTTCAACCCCGGACGGTCCCCACCACCCACGGACATCCCCATTCCGTGCTCTTTGATCAAATCCAAGCTTATGCCGCATTCTTTGACATTTCTGATGATGGCTCGCTTGTCGTCGGTGACTTGAAGGCCGTCGTGCTTTTGCAGCAACGTAAAGTTATTCAGCACCTTTGGCACGTAGCTCTTTGCCTTGCACAGAGGGTTGCTTCGGAGGTCCAATTGTTTCAGGTGAGGAACGTTGCTGCTCAGCGTTTCGATGTCCTCTAGTCTGTTCAACAGGTTGTTGTTGAGTTCGAGTGTTTTGAGGGCCTTGAGGTTCTGGAGGCCTGTGGTACGTTTGATTAAGTTGAAACCGAGTTCTAGGCGCTCCAAATTTTTTAGGGAGGCTAATCCTTCTATCTTGCTTATCTCGTTGAAGCTCAGAATCAGCACCTTCAAGAACTTGCACTGCTCCAAATTCTCAATCTTCCTCAAGCAGTGTCCGTGCAGATTCAAATACGTCAAGTTCGTCACGCAGGAACCCAACGTCTCGCCAGAAATAGCTTCAGGAGTCATCAGGAAGAGCTTGCTGCGCTGTGGAATCTTTGGAGGAAGGTTCAAGCTGGTAGAATAGAGCGAGTCGCGAGTCGAAGCATACGCGTTCGAAGATTTTTGCAAACTGTCGCTGAATCGACTCAGCGGAAACAGGAAGGGAATCATGTCGATTGATTCTTGGGGACTAGGCGTGGTGACGGCCCCTGGCGGGTGGTTAACCAGAGACGCTTTGAGCTCTTCCATGGTCGACTGGCGCTGCTTCGGGTCGTAATTCGTGTCGTCGACTTTGAGGTATTCGAAGTCGATGAGGTACTCTGGCAACGCCAGGCTTTGGTTGAAGACGTGCCAGGTCTTGGGCTGGTGGGTTCCTGGCGGAACGGGTTCGGACGACGACAGGTGGTACGCCGAATTTGTGGGGGCGCTGAACATCCCCGAAGAGATACACGGAGGGCTGGAATCATCTCCTCCCTTCACCTCGTCCGTGTCAACCGCTACTCTGTTGCCGACGAACGTCTTCACCAGCAATATCTGTCCTGTCAACGCCTGTTCTAAGCTTTCCTCAGAGCGTCCCCTCGACGTCTCCTCCTCGACCTTCCTGACCCTCTCTCCGTCGGCTCCGTCGACGGTGCTGAACAGACGAATGCTCTCGTCGAACCCGAAGCCTCTGTACTCATTGGGGGTGCGGAAGCCGTCCTCCGCCACTCGCAATATTTCGTCCTTCTGGCCCGTCTGGGATGCCAGGGACGGAGGACTTCCGTAAAATAAGTACTCCAGCATCCTCTTCGGCACCTTTCCCCCTTTCTCCGTAGCTGTGGCCTCCAGATCATTCTCAAGACACTCCCTGACGTTGGTCTCGAACCTCCCCCTCAAAAACCTGTTGTGTATCCTTGTAATGCGGTCGACCCTGATCCCCCCTATGCCCAGTTTTTTCAGTTCCGGTGATATCTGAAACCTGCTCGTGACTAAATCGCGGCAACTGTTGAACCAGACGTCCTGTGGTCCTCCTTCCTCGACTCGTATGTTTCCTCCCGTGTCGAATTCGAGCATCAAGCGCTTGATTGTGCTCTTGGCTGTGTTCATTAAGTCCTCTTTTGTGAGGTTCAAGAGGTCCTCGACTCGCTCGACGTGTACCTTCAGAACCGAGATGGCTTCCGTCAGCGCCTTGCCCTTCCTGATGAGGAGCTTTTCGGTTTCTGGCGTGAGGCGAGATTTGGGCCTGATTATGTTGGGGTTGGAGTTGTTCTCCTCGTCGACGGGGTCCATGTCCTCGCTATCTCCTGAGGTGTCAAGTCTTCCGCTCTTGTGCTCCTCCTCGTCACCTATTCGCCTCCATTCCTCTGCCTCAATCGCTCCCTCCACATCGGCTCTTTTTCGCAGCAGCATATTTAGAGTGACGTTGACGCTGGAGAGGCTCTTCGAATAAATGTCGGACGCCTTGGCCGCCACGTTCGTGGCGTTTCGCTTGAGGGTTTTTGTCCTCATATTGTAGTACATTTTCTTCTTCATGTAAATGGATTGCGAGAGGGTTTTGGCGTCCTCGGAGATGGTGGAGGAGTCTGTGTTGTGGTGTGTGAGCAATTTTTTGTGTGAGTAATTTACATTTTGACGGTTCGAGCCTCGCGAATTCCCAACCTCACTCCCAACCTCACCTAGAGTTGACAGCTGAAGTAAATGGTACAGGGCGTAAGTCTGATAGTTGCACAGCTGGCAAACTGGGTTCGTACCGTAGTGAGGATCATTAAGGGCCAGGTTCCTGAGACTGTGCATAACGCCTAGGCTCAAGAGCTCCTTGAAACAGCCAATACGGTTGTCGCTCAAGTTTAAGTCGGTTAGATTGCTCAGGTTCTGAACATGCGTGATGTGGGTAATTTGGTTCCTGGCCAGCCACAGCGACTTCAAACTGTTCAGCTTTCGAATGGGCCGCATCGTCTTCAACTTGTTGTCGTTCATCCACAGCTGTCTCAAGCTCTGGAGGTGATCGAATGCTCCCTCTTCGATGTTGCTATCGGACAGCGAATTTCCGCTCAGATGGAGCGATTGAAGGTTGCTATTGTATCTAAAGGTTTCCTTTCCTATGGCGACGAGGCCACAATCGGTCACCCAGAGGCTCTCTAAGCTGACTAGCTCGTGCAGGCTTGACCCGAGGTCCTTGATTTCCCCCTGTCTCATCACGCAAAGGCTCACCAGGCCCGCAAAGTAGCCTACACCTTCGAGGCCCATGACTTTGGAGGCAAAGATATCGATGCTCAGCGTTCGGTGACAGGAACGGACGAACTGCTCCGGCGTTATTCCATTTTCATGACACACACTCCTGACCAGCGGGTTCTGGGCGAAGGCCTGCTTGCGAGCCTCACTGGTCGGCGACTCCGGCGGATCAGTTTGATTTTCTCCTTCCGGGTCATCCTCTTCCTCATCTTGCAAATCCGTCGGGGACACGTCCAACGACTTGTTCGGGCGAGATTTTGGTGTGATTGGCCCGTTGGCGTTTTTGAGGACTCGAGACGGCATTGATACTGGAGAACCTGGGATCTTAAGGCCGTTAGGGATTTGACTCACGGGACGAACAGGAATTGGTTCTGGAGCTACTAGGGGCGTTTTCTCCGCCTCCGCAATACCAACCCTACTGGCGGCGGGTAAAGTGGGCATGTCTAGTAGGACGTGGGGGCAGAAGTGTAACTCTAACCAATATCCACCCAACTCCTATTTTATCGCTGGCCTTGCTGGCCTTCGCTCTCTGTGTCTTCCTGTCACCTGTCACCCTGTCACATAAATCTCCGTTAAATTAAAAATCCCAAAGGAAAGCAAAATAATAATAATGCCATGTTCGCAGATAAATGTCGGCAGAGATAATTGGTTATTTATTGACGTTCGCGGTGCCCCATATTTGACGTCCGTCTAATGGCTCAGCCTTTCGAAGGTGATCTTTATCACAATGCCTCCGGTGGCAGCTCTAGGTGAGAAGACTGACCCTCGTGCAACTCGCTTGGTTTTTGTCTTCACGCCCATAGTTTTCTTGCCTAATTTCGAGGTGTCTCTGTGCTCTAGTGGGAGCCACATCGATCCGTCCTCCGTTTTCTTCAGGTCCTTGCTGCCGAGAAGTTTATCGGAAGTGGTGGAATCACTTCTTGCTCCTTCTTCCCCTTCTTCTGTAATACTTCCCAGATCTGGGCAGTTCGAGATCACCGAGTCCTGCGAACGATTGTGTGCGAAGGAAGGAAATTGGGAAGAAGAAAGGAAATAAACGTTAGGAGCAAAATAATAAAGTGGGAAAGTCTGAATCGTGAATCTCACCTCCTTCCTTGCGCTCGACATGCTGTCGTTTCTATCAGCCTCCTCATCCAGAAGATAAAGGAGCGGCACGGTGTGACCCCCCATATGCTCATCGCTACTAAAAATGTCCAAGTGTAACTCCTCTATCCCATCCCAACAAAGCATCATGGTTTCTCCCCACTCGGGACTACTGCTATTGTTGCAGACTTTACTCTGAACCTTTTGGTTCCCAAGCTGCAGGACGCAGAAGGGATTGGTGTTTTCGTCTGATCCCTTGTAGCCCATGCGGAGCAGGTTTTCTCCCTTTACGAGAGTCACGTTGATGTAACCGATGAACTCGACCATTCCCGCCGTCATGGACATCTGCTTCTTCTTGGCAAACTTGACGTCGGGGGGAGGGGGTGGGAACGGGGTGTCGTTCTGCTTGGGCGGTTTCCTCGTCTTCTGAATGAAGGCCTGCTGCTCGTATTTCTCCCGAATGTAGATCTCGCGGTAGTATCTGTCCTCCTGATGGTGGGGTTTGGGGAACTCATCAGGGACGTGAAACTCGTAGCGCTCGTTCGCCCTTGTGTTGCCGATGGCGTCCATTACATCGAGCTGCTCTTGGGTCCAGTCGTCGAGCTTCGTGCTCAGCATGGCCGAGATGTGAACCCCAAGCGACCTGTGAACCCCAGCGCACTGAGTGCAAATGAACACACCCAAGTTTGTCGAACCCCAAGTGGGCTTGTGGGCGGAGCAGTCGGCGCAGATTTTATTGGGCGGGCGCTGGAGGAGGGCTTTGAGCCTCTCTTTCGGGTCCACCTGGTCCTTGAGGCTTTCCCCGGCCTCTGCCTTCGCGACCTCCAGGGCCTCAAGGGACTGGCGAATCCAGGCATCGTCGTGCTTCAGCTTCACAGCGGGTTTGGTCGCCGCCTCGACACCGCCCAGCCCGAAGAAAGAGGGGCTGGACAGGGCAGACCTTTCCGACTTGCTCTTTCTGCCCAACCCGAATCGGCTGGTCCTGGCGTGTGAATCCCCCTTTACCTTGCCATCCTTCTCGAGAGATGAATAAGACACTCTCAAGTGCTGATTCTCCACAAAGGCTTCTTTCAGCGCCTGCATACCCTCGGTTTCCTGAAGGATCATGAGTAGCAGCTCCTTCTTGCTTTCCACGCTGCCTCCGCCAACGCCTATCATGCTCGATAAAATCACCTGGAACCGCTGTGGTGAACAATCTTATGAGAACTGGGGGGCTGTGGCTTTCCCTCGGACGCCACGGGTTTTGAAATTGGTCAGGGCCTTAGCAAATATTACTGATAGGGTTGATATAAAGTTGTTGCTCGCGTGCGTGTCTCTATTGCCTGTTAGGGTTATCAGCTCAGAGTCCCCATTTTCAGAGTGGAGTCGAAGGGTTCAGAGTGGAATCGTTAACTGATTATTTGCATTTTTTTCATTCTCTAGAAACAGCTGGCCCGCGACGTTAAGACACGACCCCTGATATCGCCCATATACCTACCCTCGGCCCCTAGAATCCCTGACGACGTAGCTGAAGATGGGAGACAATGATCCCGGAGCACTCCAACCGCATGCGCTACCTGCCGGAGCCCTGGAGCTGACAAAGCAGCTTGAAATGGAGAAGATCGACAGCCTGCAGTCGCGTGTGTTGGTGCTCTGCAAGGAGAAGGATTTTTTGAAGAAGCGTCTCGACAAGGCAGAGAAGGACACCCACGAGTTTGTCAACTACTTCCAGGATCAGATCGAACAGAAGGATGCGACAATTAAGCAGCTGCAGGAGAACCTGCAGCGGACGGAGATCTCTGCCAAGCAGAGCATAAGGGAGGCCAAGGACAACGCCGTGGAACAGATTCGAAAGATAAAGGAGGAGAGCGACGGGAAGATTTTAGACTTGACAAACCACCTCGAGAGCTCGCAGGAGGAGGTCCACAAGCTCAATCACTTCATGGAGATCAAGGAGAAGATGGAGGGCCAGATCAAGGACCTTGAGGTCCAAATATACCAGCTCAAAAAGAAGGCCAACGACGACCTCAACGTCCAGGAGCGAAAGTTCCTCACGGAGAAGAGCCACATGCAGAAGGGCTTCGACGCCATGACGGAGAGTATTAAACAGGCCGCTCGGGTGGAGGCGCAGGCCGGGCTGGACAGCGAGACGAAGAAGATCGTCAGCGACAACAGGCGGATGGGAGAGGAGCTCCGCTTCCAGCTGCAGATGATGAGCGAGCTCCAGGCCGAAAAGGCCAAGAGCGACGAAATGGTCAAGCAGCTTCGGAGGGACTGCAGCATCCTCGCGGAGAAGGAGAAGGAATACGCCAAGCAGGGGCAGCAGAGGGCGAACGAAAATAAAATTTTGAGCAACAAGGTAATGTCGCTCGAAGAGGCCCTTCTCGTGAGCACCAAGAAGTTTAAGGAGGACAGGGAAAAAATCAAGGGGACCGTCGCCAAGGAGTTGGAAGACGTTACAATGGATGCGAACGGACTGAAGCACCTTATTCTTCTCAAGAATAAGGAGCTTTCCCACATCAAGAAGCTGGCTCAGACGATACTGGACCAGAGGGGGGAAGTCGAGCAGTTCTTTTTGGAGAGCATCGAAGAGGTGAAGGAGAAGATTGTGAACGAGCGGGAGTCGAAGTACAGAAAGAGCCTGATCGAGTACAATAAGAAGATGAGAGAAGCGACCAGCGAGGCGCAGGGAGGGGAGGGGAAGTTCCCCAGCATCAGGGGGAGGAACCTTAGCTTCATGGAACCCGAGCAGGCTTCTGCCCTTCCCATCAACCCCAGCAAGAAGGTAGACCTGACTGAGCTCACGTGGGAGGACCGGGAGAGGGTCTTGAGGCTGCTCTTCGCCAAGATCAATAACGTGCAAGGGAACGTCGAGGCGCTTCCTCAGCATCCTTTGGAGGGCGCCGGGATGCCCCAGCCTCCCAGTGCGGCAGGAGGCAGCAGAGGCCGTGCGTACTAGAAATCTCAGTTTCCTTTTTCTAAAAATCAAAAAAGTCTGTTGTTATTTCACAAAAGCGAGGGAGTGAAGCGACCGAGAGCCCCCACGTGATATTAGATTATAGTTGAAACCCTGAAAAACTGTCCCGCCGAGCCTTGACTCGCTTCACTGTTAATCGCGACTCCTCCTCTGCATGCCGGTCGGCAAGGTCGTGCAAGCTTACTGCCGTGTCTCTAGCACCCTGAGACGAGGTCGTGCTGTCCCTCTCGATGTACTCCTTGCTGGGGGTCCGAATCTTTCCCGGGCTGAGCCAGCTCGTGAGTTTCCGCAAGTTGGCAGACGCGTCGAGGTGGTCGTCATAAAGTTCGCCGGACTCGAAGCCGTTGGCGGGCTTGGTGCCCGGGCTGCCTGGTGGTACGCACTGCGGTGCGTTTGAACCAGTAGACTGCCTCCTGATATTCCTGGCCGTGCCAGTCATGTCGAGGTGGCTCATGGCCTTGTGGTGGTTGGTCTCCACCTCCCCCCCGTCGTGATCAACAAGACACGTTCTGGGGATGTAGCCAATGGGCTTACCCTTGCTGGACAAGACCACGACGTGCTCCACCTGGAGTTTCCTGAAAAGCGGAAATAGCTTTGACAGGGGGAAGGTGTTGAAGACAGTGAACGGAGAAGGGTCCGCCATCGCTTCCATAGGCAGCATGTCTTCGTCGTTCTCGTCGTCCTCGAAGCCCTGGATGAGCACGCTCTCCAGAACCAGGCCGTGCACTAGCCCGAGCAAGTAACCTTCGTTGTCGACGATTGGGTAGGCGCTGCGCATCAGGTTATCTTGTTCGATGATCGTTCGTAGCTTCTTGAGGCATTCCCGCCGATTGAGCGGCTGGGTGGGAATCATGACGTCCCCTGCGGACTGATTTCGCCTAGACTTGTCGACTGTGTCGTGGAGGAAGGGAATCCGTCGAAGCTCCATCATCTTATGATCGTACGCTTCTGTGAGGAAGTTGGCCACCCATCTCGAGATCTGCACGGCGACCATCAGCGGCATGACTATGCTTATGTCTCCGCTGGCCTCTGCTATCATGATAACGACCGTTAAGGTCATTCTGGTGTATCCTCCGAGCATGCTACCTGCGCCAATGAGCGCGTAAGTTCCTGGGGAGCTCAGGCCCTTCACACCTATGAAGTTATCCTCCTGGACGATGAGGGCGAACATGCGTCCAAAGGCAGCGCCCATGAAGAGGTTTGGGACGAAGGTTCCGAAGGGTATCGCCAGGCCTCCTGTAAAGCCTCCGAGGAGGAGGAACACCACAATGAAGAGCGCCAAGGTTTCTACGGAGAAGACGTTCGTTTTCGACTCATCCCTGCTGTAGAGTTCCTTGATGCCACCCTCCTCCCCCATGAGCCAGAGGCTCGCCATGTCGTTATAACTACCTACTTCGCACTCAAACCTGGCCAGCCCCCCCCAGTGGTCGTCCACCTTCATGTCCGCGGGCAATTCTTTGCAGCCGAATAGAGAGCCGATGTAGAGAGGGACCATGCAAATGACGAAGGAGCAGATGGTGACCTCGATGGTCTTCTCCATTGGGGAGCGGAAGCGAGTTCGCGTCTTCCTGAGGTGCTGAAAGAAGAAGAGTAGCTCGGAGTAGCAGACGGAGAGGCACCCCGTGAAGACCGCCAGGATCATGAACCACGGGATGTCGGCGGTCAGCCAGTCTTTGTGATCGATGTCCTCGAACAAAATCAAGGCCTCGTAGTTCTTGTTGTGCGAAGCATCCAGCAGCAGCGAGTAGACCAGGGTGGCAGTCATGGTGCAGCCGAAGGCTCGCACGGTCGTCTCGTGGTTCCAGTACGACGCCATGTCCTCCATCATGTAGAGGACGCCTCCAATTGGAGAGCGAAAGGCGGCGGAAATGCCGGCCGCACCGCCAATCGTCAAGAGCAGGGTCTTCTCCTTGTCTATCTCCTCCGCCTCCACCTCCTTTCTACCCCCGGTGACTCCGGTATCTTTGATTAGCGCCCTCTTCCAAAAGGGTATCTTCATGGTCTGATTTGCGACGGCGCATCCGACCTGTACCATGGGCCCCTCCCTCCCAACAGGGAAGCCGCAGGATATAGCTATAGTCACTCCTATTGCCTTCACAATTAAACAGGTAACCCCGAAGATGCCCGGGATGTGAGCACCGTTCAGGTAACCCTTGATTTCGGGCAGCGCACTGCCGGCCGAAATGGGAGAGAGGTAAGAGACGACTGAAGCTACTAAGGTCATCGCAGGAAGGATGTACAAGATGGCCAGGAACTGCATGTCGCCTTTATCGACTTGCTGCTGGACAAAGTCGAACCTTAGTTGAAGAAAGTAACTGAGCAGCGAAGTTATTAGGTACCTGGAGAGGCGAGGACGAGGTGAGAAGAGGGTCGTTAAAAGCAGCCGAACCTAAATTTTGGGCGTAGATACGTACTCTATAATACCAACTACTATTCCTATTAGGATGATAAGAGAAAGTCGACGAGAGACGGTCGGAAGATTCGCGTACGACTCATTAATATGATCTGAGTGCGAATTCTTCTTGGGGGAGCCTGGGGGGTTGCTCATGATGATAATGAGGCGCGGAGATAAGTGTGCTAAAAATTGGGAGTGGACTGCAAAGGGAATGGGTCTGGGGCAGGCAAGAAGATGTGTTTGAAGAGCAGGGCGGTGTGTGTGGTGTGAAGGGTCGAAACTCCCTTGAGCGCTGACCAAACAGCTGTGACAAGCTCTGTGTGGAAAACTGAGTTTCTCAGTAAGAAGCCTGTTTTCAGTTTTCAGATGGGGGTGGTGTTCAAAACGACATTTTCATCAAGAAACATCAAAATGTCCAGCAAGAAGGGGGAAAAGATTTCGGCCAACGTGGCTTCGAAGATCTCAGCCGCCATGGCGATGTACTTAGATTCTTCTGACGTTTCGCCCTCAAACAGCACTTCTGCTTCGGTCCCTGAAGCAAACGACCTTCCTCCTCCGCCGACCTCTCAAACCTCTGTCGTACCTGCCGCCAAGGCCAAGAAGAAGTCGAGACTGGTCGACCCTACCAAGGGGGGCTCGTCCGTTACTTCCTCCGCGCACCCCGACCCGGCCCCCACATACTCCAAACAATCTGCTCCTTCTCCTTCCCCCGCCCCTGCCCCTGCGCCTGCCCCTCCTGCGCCTCCGTCCAATGACGTGTACGTTGCTCCCTCTTACCTGCGTAAGAACAAGAACCTTTCGAGTTCTCGCCCTTCGTCACAGCCCTCCGAGGCGCCCCTCTCCCCTGACAAAACCGAGATAGCAGGAAGTCGTCTCTACGCCAGAGCAAAGCAGGTACGGAGAGTGGGTTGAGTGTCTGTGTAAAAAAACTAGCAATAGAACCAACCAACTAATTGACCTCGCTTCTTTTCGCCCGCACAGCAACAAAAATCACTCCACGATAAGCAGGCCGACAAACCTTACAAGTGCACGTTTGTGCCCAAATTCGCGACCTCAAACAAGTCGAGGGGCTCCACTTCTAGGCCCTCCGCCCAATTCAAGAAGGGCATGACTGAGAGCGCCAGCGGTCAAGAGCGATTCGACTGCCTGTACCGAAATGCACAGGCTATCAGCGAGAAGAAGCAGAGGTCTATGAAGTACAATCAAAATAACCCCGAAGGGTGCACCTTTGCGCCGAAGTTCGAGGCCAAGAAGAAGAAGAAGCGTGGCGAGAGCACCGGGTTGGACCGCCTCAACAACTTGTACAGCGATGGCAAGAAGATAAGGGCAAAGCTGGAGATGATTAAGGCGGAGGAGGCCACGCCTGGCTTCTCCCCCCAAATCACGAGGAAGGCGAAGAAAGTGAACGAATACCGCACGGACAAGACCAAGGACTACGCCTTGCGGCTGTATCGGGACGAGAGGTCCACCGGGAATAAGTACGCGATGCTGGAGCAGAAACAGAAGAACCTCCAGATGGAAGGATGCACATTCAAGCCCACCCTCAAAGCGACCAAGCGGTCCTCGTCTGCGCCGAAAATGCGGGCGTCATGGGCCAACGACACCGCCGGCGTCACTGACCGCCTTTACAAATACAACGCCAAGACCACTGCCAAGAAGGCAATGCTGTTGGAGAAGCAGGAGGAGCAATTGAAGAGGGAGACGCCGTTCAAGCCGCAGCTGGAGACCAGCCATTACAACAAGCATAGGGTGTCGTCGGGGAAGAAATTCGACGTAGATAGGCTAGTGAATCAGGGCGGAACCCAGGAGAAGGCGGCAAAGAGGGAGGCCCTGCTCAGAGCCGAGGCCAGGAAGCTCACCTTCCAGCCCAAGATCCCTAAGAGGCGAGCAACTTCTGCGCCCAAGACTCGGCCCACGTGGATGTCCGTTTCGGGCAGCGAGGAGACCGCCATGCAAAGGTCCAACGCCTCGGAGGCACCAAAAACTCCAGTCCACATGCGCCTCTATGAGGCGCGAAGCCATGTGGAGGAGACGTACATGCACCTGAGGGAGGAATCTTTCATGAAGGAGATGCGCGATTGCACGTTTTCTCCGTCAATTCCGCTGAAAAAGCACGAAAAGACTAAAATTTCGTCGCACACGCCCGTCTGGGAGCGCCTCTATGACGACAGGATGAGCATCGCCATCCTTCGCGAGGAAATTAAGGAGCAGAAGGAGCTAACGGGCTGCACGTTCCAACCCTCCCACAACGAAACTTCTCATCACAAATTAACGCGAGGCGCCGAGTTGCTGCTGCACAAACCGCTACTCGAGAGGTTGGCGGTCTCGAAGGACGACATGGGCAAGAAGCAAACCCTCCTCGAGGAGAGGAAGAAACAACTTGAATTGGCCGGGAGCACCTTCCAACCCAACCTTTCAGGCGCCAAAACTGACATAATTTTGAAGAAGGGGGGCATCGACAAACAGCGCTCAGCCGGGAAAAGCGTGTACGAGAGGCTCCACGAGGAGGCCAAGGTGCAGAAGATCATCTTGGAGGAAAAGAAGAGGGTGTTCGACAGGCAGGTCATGGCAGAGTGCACGTTCATCCCTGAAGTCGGAGTGTCCATAGATGACGACACTTCCGTCGTCAGCAGCTCCTCGCTGAGAATCGAGAAGCTCGCGGAGCCCAAGAGCATCAACGACAAGAGGTTCAACTTGCAGCACAGTAAACTAGAGGAAGAGAAGCGCCGACCTGCGCCAGCAAAGCTGACAACCGGCTCCAAGCCCACAGAGATCAACCCAGCCGCCTCGAATGTCGTAGCCGAGATCTTAACGAGCATGACCAACATCAGCTCGATTGGGGACGGCTCCGACCCAGGATCTGACAACTCGTTCCCGGAGGGCGGAGAAGGAGGAGGAGGTGGTGGTGGAGAGGGGACTAAACAAGGACAACCCACCCCCAAGTCCAACCCCATGCCTCTCCCTTCCCCTGCCCCCACTCCGATCTTAATGACTTCACCCGATGACAACGGAAGGACGAAAGAAAGCCCAGCACCCGACATTAGTTTAGCGTCCGACGCCACCCCTCCGGAGGAGAAATCGAAGACGAAAAAGGACCATTTGGACGAGTTTGATAAATGGGAGCAAGAAATGAAGGCCAAGCTGGCACTTTAAGAAATTAATTAATTTGATACATCACAAATTGTTGGGGAGCTATTTCGTTATTTGACATTCCCTAAAAGGCGCCGGTGAACTTGGCGTAACCAGCCGCGGCAACAGCGGCAACTACGGGAACGAAGGGCGCGGCCCACTTGCACAAACAGATGACGACGGAGACCTCGCCAATACTGGAGACCGTGTACGCGCAGCGCCAGCAGCCGCCGTTGAAACTTCCGTACTTGAAGAGCTCGTTGGGGTTGGAGAGCTTCGTCTTGGGGTTGGCGGCAGAGGACTTGTCGCGGATGTCGTAGGTGAGGAGGGCGAGCATCACAGCCTTGGACATGTCGGGCTCCGAGATCTCGTAAGGCTTGAAGTACGGCATACCCTCGTAGGCCATGGCGAAGGTCTTGGCGTGGACTACAGAGGCAGTCGACGTGGCAGGGGCGATGTTGGAGGACACGATGGATCCACCCTCACGAGCGACGACGGCGCGCCAGTGCTGCAAGCGCTTGGCAATGGCGTAGTTGGGGCCCTGTGCAACGGCGAGGCCGTCGACGTAGTAAAACTCCTCTCCGTCGTCACTCTTGACGGGCTTCCTGGCGTTCTTCTTGAGGAAGGCGCCTCTTGAGACAACTTGCCAAAAGATTTCAAAGAGCTTGCCCAGGGACATCCTGTTGTACTCCTTACGGGCGGCGTCGTTGGCCTCCTTCGTGCAGAGGTGGGCGTCGGTGGGGGTGCAGAGGTACGCGAGAGTGGCCTTGCGGCTGCGACGACGACGAGCGGAGCGAGTCGCAAAGGAGGTGTTTATAGCGTTAGAAATCGTGCCGAAGTTGGGATCCTGTAAGCGCGCCGCCTCTCACCTTTCAGAGAGGGCCTTGCAGATGGCGTCCATGGCAAGGGAAACCTGCACGTGGAGGGCTCCGTCCAAGTAGGCATAGCTTCCGACGACGAACTCCTTGCCCTTGTACAGGGAGAGGAGCCAGTCCTTGATCATGGGAGTCTCGGTGAAGAGGTTGGAGCCAGAGTTCGAAAAGAGATCGTCGTCGTCCTTGCAGGAGGCCTGGGGCTTCTTCATGGGGAAGGTGATGGTTCCAGGAGAGGCGCGGGCGGTGCTGATGAGGTTCTTCCAGATTCCGGGGCGGTCGAGGTCGATAGCGATAATGTTGGCGCCGAGGGCCATGAGAACCTTAAAAGGGCCCATGGCTGAGCCAGCTCCGAGCATCACGAAGTACTTGTCGGAGAGGTCCATCCAGGTGGGGTTGTCGATGACCTTGTTGATGGCGTCTCCGGCAGAGGCCTCGATGGTGCCGTACTCGACCCAGGCAGCGACCTGCTTCTTGAGGTCGTCTCCAGCGAGCTGCAACGATGAGCGAAACGACGAGCGAAGCGAGTCGTAAAGGAAGGGGTGTTCGTGACATTAGAAAAGGTGAATTGTCGCTACGCCCTCGCTCTCTCTCTCTCACCTGCTTGCCCTTGTAGGGCACGGAGAGGGACGGAGCTGGCTTGGATCCAGAACCCTCGATGAAGCCAGTCTCGAACTGCGATGTGACCGAGGAGCAAAGCGACGAGTTGGAACAATAACCATGCGTTGTCAGCACGTCGACTCGCTCATCGAAGCTTCTTACCTTGGTCTTGTTCTTGGCGGACATGGCCTCCTTGAAGGAGCAGGTGGAGCCATCAGGGTTGACGAACTGGAAGGAGGAGTGCATTTGCTCCAGGCCGGCCTCGGCGATGGCGAGGGCGGCCTTGGGGCTCTTGCACTGGAGTTCGACCATCTTGAGGAAGTGCTTGGTGTAGCCGAAGCGCCAGTTCCTCTCCTTGAGGACCTTCTCGCCGTAGGCCTTGTCGACGGCGGAGATGGCAGCCGCGAGGGCATTTTTACCGGCCTCGCTGGTGGACTTGCCACCCTTCTTGTCGGTGGGGAAGATGAGACCCTTGGGAGGAGGGCGGGGCTTCGCGAAGCGCTTCCTCATGGCACTCTTCCTGTTGCCGACCATGTTCATGTACATGAAGGGTCCGCCGGGAACGTAGATGGCGAGCGTGAAGGCGTAGAACCAGTACAGGGCCTCGGCGGAGTAAGGGACGGAGGGGAAGGCGCCGGTGAAGCTGGGGTCGTTCGTGGCGTTGTAGAAGGTGAAGAGCTCGCCCGAAATTCCGAGGGGGTAGAGGACGTAGAAGAGGGTGTAGCGGAGGTAAAAGAGCGGGTAAGGGGTTCCCTTGGTGGCGTCGCCGGAGATGAGGGCCGCGACGTAGAAGGCGTATCGGGGGACCTCGACAAGGGCCCAGCCAAGGATCATCAACCCGCTTCCGTAGTGAGCCTGAGCCGCAGGAGAGTAAACCACGGCGAACAAGGCAACGATGCGAGACATGACCTGCATGGCGGTCACGACGACGGGGGAGCGCACGAGCCCGACGGCGCTGTGGACGATCTCCATGAGGGCGGCGCTCTGGACGACGATCAGGGCCTGGGACAGGCCGGGGGGGGAGTTGTAGGCCGCTGCAAAAGTAGTTTTGAGCGAGTCTACGGTGGGCGAGGAGGTGGCGTCAAAAAGGGATACTTCCTGCTGAAGCACGTAGGCCCAACCGAATATGCATGCCGCGTTGTACGCGATAAGGTACGAATCTTTCGGAGAAGGCCTGCGGGGTGTGGGGGAGGGTGGTTGAAGTGAGTAGAAGAGAAAGATGATCGGAGGTATCACGGCTTACGATCTTATTTTGTTGGAAAAATGTTGTTCACGGGGAGATAGAGTTAAGGAGGGGGGGGTTGGGGGGAGTTGGGGTGGCAGCGCGGTAATTAGGGTGAGCTGACAGCGGCTAATCGACGTACATGATTTCGTTGCCAGAGATCTTGATCTAGACGAAACGACAGCATGGTGTAAGTAGATTCGTACCTGTGTGCTATGTGTGTGCTAAAAGTTAGGTCAATTCGTGATGAGAGCGCCGGTAGGAACATTATTAGGCCGAGAGAGTGCAGAATTCCTCGCCGGCTCAAGGAACCTTTTTTTATGCAAGGTGGGGGGGTGAAGGACGGATGGATGGTGGTGGTGGTGGTGGTGATGGTGTGGTGTATGGGTTCGCATAGTAGCTCGGTTTTGTGTGCGGGATCATCAGCTCGCGGTGGGGGGGGGGGCTTGCAAGGAGAACTGTTGTTTTAGGGACGACACAGAACGCGAGTTATCGGAGTCTCACACATAACTGCTTTGCAGGTATTTGAACGCCGACGGGACGGTCACTGAGACCAAGCCGTTCACGGTGACAGGCGCCATAACCGGGACCTTCTCGTTCTTCATGGACATCTTTCAATGTGAGCAGAAGATTGAGATTGGTTGTGGTGTGATAATTTATAATTTTTTGAGGAACAATCTAACACTCTTGTCCTGATTCCTTGATTCCTCGCTCTCGCGCAGTGTTCTTCGACAGCATCTTCTCGACGAAGGATCAAATCAAGGCGAAGAGGGGCAACAGGAGCTCGGGCGGGGGGGGCAACTACTCGCAGAGGAACCAATCTTTCAACAGCCGGGATGCGGTACGAAGGCGCGGGCCAAATGTGAAGACGGTCGGAGACATGAAAGCAGCGGACGCAGCTTGTGGCGGCGGCGGATGAGCCAAGTAATGCGGTATCGACTCTTGTTTGAGTTGGTGTCGCTGTCAGATTGTTGAAGGATGATTTCCTGTGCCCAATTTTTTGGGCGCGTTATGACGGCTTCTTGTAAAGCCTGAGAATGGAAAACTTTTGACAATGTTTTTTAGTAGAAGATTATCCTGCCTTCTTATTTTTACTTCGCAAAAATGAATTCTACATGGATTTTGAACGCTGTTTTGATATGAAAACAGCTGTTTGGCCCATTCCAAGCATTTTAATGACATGTTTTAGTTTTTTTTCAATTTTGAGACCGCTAAGAGATTTAATTACCTGCTAATTTGTTTTAAAAGGACTTGAATTGTTTTATATAATTGATCTTAATAAGTTCCAATTGGACTAGAAACTGATCTCATAGCTTCTTAAATATGCATAGTTTTCTAAATATGGTCCTTAGTATGTTAATAAAGCTTTTAATCAATGATTTATATCTTGAAAATATGCCTTTGTGAACTTTTTTCGGAATGTATTAAAATTAAAATTCTTTGAGAAGTCTTAAGATGAACAATATGACCAAAATTTAACAATAAAATACCGCAGTCGTGAGATGCAATATTCTCTGGGAAATGAAATTCCGAAAACAAATCGTTTTTACAGCCTATGCAACGTCTGTTAGGATTATTTATTTATCCTCTTTATTGTTCTGCTATTTACACACTCATATCTCGCTAAAGGTGACTCTCGAATCTCGTTTTAAACTCCTCTCAAGCAATGCTTCGCCTGAATATTTCGTCGCACCCTCCTTCAACCCTGCATATCTCTAGTACTACAACCTTCGTTCCTCCTCCTCCTCCTCCTCCTTCTCCATTTCCATCCCCCCCATCCATTTTCAAACGCCCAACAACGCCTCCCTTTCTCATTCGTCGCTTCCTCACTGCTGCTGCGATTCCTTGGAGGACGGCATTTCCTGCCAGCTCCTTCGCCCCGTACTTGTTGAACACCACCTTGCCCCCAGTGACAAAGCCCCTCATGTTGCTCAGAAGGTTCTCGACCACGATATCATCTGTGATGAGTTTGTTCCAAATCTTTCTGGCCCTTCCCTCCTGTTCCATCTCCGTCAGCTTGTACCTAATGAGTGCCCCGACGTTTGCTGGCGTGAGCGGGGAGAAGGGGAATAAGTCCAGCGTGCTGGACAGCGGCAGGCTCCTTAAGCCACCTCCTTTCCAATCCGAGACTGCGTCCTCTCCCGTGAATCTGCGTGTGTGTGTGTTGTTGAGTAAAGATTTCTTCTTACGCCTATCTTCAATCCTCAATATCTTCAATCTTCAGTCCGCTTCTCTCGTCACCCCTCCACGTCCATCCCATACTATAATCTACAACCTCACCTTTCCTCGAAAGCGTCGATCAAGGACTCCTCCAACTTCCCTCCTCCAACCAAGCCCACCCCTCCTCCACTGACAAACTCCCTGACTATTTTATCAGACCCGATGTCTGTGACCAGAACAAAGCCCAACCGACCAACCTTGACGCTCAGGCTGGAGTTATCGGCGTCCGAGAAGTAAGTGATCCTGCCCGTCTTCCCAACCTCCTCTATCATATCCGAGAGGGCTAGCACCACATTTCTGTCCGCCCGTTCAAAGTTCTCCAGCACGACGACACCGAAACCGTTCGCGCAGGTCATGAGGTGCGAGATTATTCTGCGCTTAAACAGAGTCGGCGTGGAGAGCTCTGCGACCTGGACATTGAGCAGGCCGTGGATGCCGAGGAAGTGGTCGTGTGCGGGAGGAGGTCGAGACGTTAAAGAAACCGTCCTCGCCCTTGCTCCCAAAAGCCGCAACCTTACTGAGTCAAGGTACTGATAAATGACCCCGATCGCGTCATCGATCACGGACACCCCCACTTCTACCCCCATCCCCACCCCCCCTTCTTCTGCCACCTCTTCCCTCTCCGCATCACAAACGCACCCACCACCGACCAATATTCCTTTAGCAATTTCCACCGCTGCAGAGGACTTTCCTGTCCCCACCGGACCCGCGAAACCCAACAGGAGCGGCACCCCGGAGTCTCCTGCATCCACCCACCTATACACTCTATCGAAAATGCGCCGGACGAGTTTTGGCGACTGAATCTGTTTCAAGTTTCCTTCATCTGCAGCGAGTGAAAGTGAAAGGAACATGAAAAATTAGGTGGTTAGATACTGCAGCCACCTCGTCGCTCCGCTCCTCGCTTTCTTCGTTCGCTCCTCGTAGTTTTGGCTTCAACTCAAACCAACCTCTCTTCACATCTTACCTGCTCCTATCTTCACCTTCATTTCATCATCACTTCTCCACCTACATGTCTCCGGACACACCGGCTGCTCCATTCTAGTCTGCAAGAGACTGTCCGAGAACACCCCACCGCCGCCACCGCCCCTATCTATCACAACAAAGTAGTAATACGCGCAGAGAAGCGACGGGACCAAGGCCAGGGCCCACCACCCGAAACCAAGTCCCACTTGACGTTGTGGCTCGTAGGAATACGCTTCAAAATCATCGTAGGAGTCGGAGGCATCGTGATTACTGGGCACTACGTCGGTCGAGTGAAGGGGCCTCGGGTCCGCGTCGTCGTCAGAGGACGATTCACCCCCTGCTGTCGTGCCATCGGGACGGAACCGGACCATGAACCTCTTGGAAAGTGGTTGAACGGGCTAAAGCAAGGTATATACCACGACGAGCTGGGCTTTTGTGGTAATCTGGCGCGCTAGAAGATATCACTACGCTTCGGAAGGCTCTCCAGCTGTGATTTTATAGTCCAGGAAAATGGAGAGCTGGAGGAGAAGGATTTTCACCTTACTAAATGCAGTTCTCTTCGTTTCTTCTCCTGCTCTTGTTCGTCGCGGCCAACGCCGCTGAGAAAAAGAAGCGCAAGGAAAATCTTCCTCCCGACGCTCAGCTTCGCATCGGAGTAAAACACAGAGCTGAGACTTGCGATCGCAAGACGAAGGTGAGCAAACTAAAGTGTAACCTGCAAGCCCCAAGTCAAACGTGCCTCAACTCCAATTCCCCTAACGTCCATCCCATAAAACAATAAACCAATGCAACAAATTTCCTCCAGGCTGGCGACAGGCTCTCAATGCACTACACTGGAACCATCTACACGTCGGGAGAGAAATTCGACAGCTCCCGTGACCGCAACAGCCCCTTCGAGTTCAACCTTGGCAGAGGGGAAGTCATCCAGGGCTGGGACCGCGGGCTCTCGAACATGTGCGTCGGCGAGAAGCGGAAGTTGACTATTCCTAGCGATCTTGGGTACGGAGGTGAGACAAAAATATACGCGACCGTGACAAATGTATCACGTGGGAAGGAATAGAATACGCAGCTACGTAGTAGGAACGCGTTGTTGGCCTCTTTCGCTCCGTACTTACGAGTTACTGACCGCTGTTGACCTTCACAGAGACTGGAGCGGGGAATGACATCAAACCAGGGGACACACTTGTTTTTGAGGTGGAGCTCTTGGACATTTTGAATAAGGATTCTGAGTTGTAAAATGTTGACGGAAGCTGCTGTGGTGTAGCAGCAGTAGCAGCAGTAGCAGCAGAAGTAGTTTTTAGATTAGAATCAAAACCACAAGTACTATTGCACATTTTCGTCGTCATTGAAGCGCGTTGAAGAAGAACGAATCGTTTGCCCATTAATATCTTCCACGCACACCTCTAGCACCTTCTCTCTCAACACTCAGGCTTTCGCGCGCTCACCTCGTACTCGCCTAAAGCCAGTCACGCCCCCAAATTCAGCCACGCTCACTCACCTTCCTTCCTTCCCACCTTGCTACCAGAGAATTAGAATTATCTAAACTGATTGTTACGGATGGGAAAGCACGAGAAAGGTTAGAATCCAATTTCCAACCATCATCGGGCGAGCTAATAAGCCTTCATTACACAACACAATTTAGTCACTACTTAATTCACAATCACAAACAATCCGTCCCCCACCGAAGCGCATCTAACCCTTCCCTTCGAACCCTTCTCACAGGCTCTGCCAAGGACATCGCCAATCGCGCGAAGGCTAAGGGCCTCCAGAAGGTGAGCACTCCTCCCGCACCTCCTGCAGATGCCCCGCTAACCCTCCCTCCCTCCCTGTTCAGCTCCAATTCTATTGTCAAATGTGCCAAAAGCAATGCCGCGATGCAAATGGTTTCAAATGCCACCAGACGTCGGCGTCCCACCTCCGCATGATGTCGATCCTACGCGAGAACACGGGCAAAATAATCGACGACTTCTCAGAGGAGTTTGAGAAGTCTTACGTCGACACCCTCCGCCGACACCATGGAGTCAAGCGCGTTAATGCCAACAATGTGTACCAGGAGGTCATCCAGGACAAGCACCACATCCACATGAACGCAACGCAGTGGGCATCTTTGACTGTATTCATTCAGTATCTGGGGAAGAAGGGGATCTGCATAGTCGAACAGGATGAGAGGGGATGGTTCGTGCAGTACATCGAGAGGGATGTCAATAGTTTGAAGCGGGCAGAGAAAGCCAACGAGAGGGCCAGGGCCGAGAAAGTCGAGGAGGAAAAGGCGACAAGAAGGATGGAGAAGCAGATTATCGCGGCTGCCAAGGCCCAGGGAGCGAGGGAAGTGGAAGCGACGACGATGGTCAGAGGAGAGGGCGAGAGCATCAAATTGAGGTGAGAGGTGGCTGCAGTTTCCAAGCCAATCTTCGCCCGAGCTTATCACAACGTATTGAAGTGCTCCTTGGTGGCTGGCTGAAATATCTAACTGAATCTCCACGCTCGCTGCTTTTTGCTACACTTATCGCAGCTTGGGGAAAGGCGGTCTTGGCGGAGGATTGGGTGGAGGTGTGAAGCGAAAGCTCGAGGAAGTCAAGCTCGCAGTGGGCGGATCCGGCGAGGCTGGCGGAGCAGTCGAGCCCGCCAAGAAGTCGTCGAAGCCGCTCTCGGCTGTGGAGCAGATCATGCTGGAGAACGAGAATAAGAAGAAGAGGGAGCAGGAGGAGGTGAGAAAATGTCAATTTTGTTTGTTATTGGCTGCGCTAGTAGCTCTATTCTAGATTAGATATCAACGCAAATATAATAACTGCGCGTTTCTAACCCTTCAACATCAATCTTCATGGACTCGCTACCTCGTCGCAGAAGGAGGCAGTCGAGAGGAGGAAGAGGGAGGAGGAGGAGAGGGCGGAGCAATTGAGAAAGGAGGAGAAGAAAAAGAAGGGCAAGAGAAAGGACTACTGGTTGCGAAAGGACATCGTGGTCAAAATTAAGAACAAAGAGCTGGCGGATGGAAAGTTTTACAAGAAGAAAGGCGTGGTGGAGACTGTGGTGGAGAAGTACGGAGCCGAGGTGAGGAGCTAAACCAAACCTCTCCCCTATAATTCAACAACGCTAACGCGGCTTGCTCCCCTCGCTCATCATCGTCGCAGGTTCGAGTGAAGGACACCGTCGACGTCATAATACTAGACCAAGACGATCTAGAAACTGTGGTGGGCCCTGTTGGGGGGCAGGTCATGATCGTCAACGGATACGGACGAGGCGAGGAGGCGGAGCTCGTGGAGATTAAGACGGAGGATTATTGCGCCAATTTGAAAATACTGGAGACAGGAGAGCTCGTAAAAAATGTCGAATACGAAGATTTTTCAAAAATGGCGTGAGCTTCACATCGACTTTGGAAAATAAAAACAGCTGAGCTTCCTTTTCAACCCCTATTCTCTCTTTCTTCCCTTTGAATTAATACTCATACATCTCCCCTTCTCATCTCCCCTTCCCATCTCGTCTCGTCTCATCTTAAGGATTTTAGTTTCCGAGGTCAATCTTAGTCCTTCCAACCTTCTCCTTCAAGAACCAGACGTAACCGGCGAGGCCGATGGTGGAAGCAGAGAAAGCGGCAGTGAGGAAGGAGAGTCCCGCGCTTCCTCCGACTCCCTGCATCGAGACGCCGTGACCCTCCTGGATCTTCATCGAGATGCTGTCGATGTAGGAGCACATAGTCTGTAGAGCGGAGTACGTGACGTTAGAAATTTTTTGACATGTTATTTAAATCACGGGCTTCTCAAACTCTTACCTCGCTTTCGGAAAGGAGGCTCTTCTCGCACTTGATCGATCCCTCGTACGCTTCCGCACAGAACTGGATGACGTCGTCCGCGTCTGCTTCGTCTTGAGCGGCAGATTGGTCTCCGTTCTCGTCCTGACCGTCCTGGTTGTCTTCCAAGCAGCTGGTGCAGTAGTCGGAGACGATGTTGTTCGAACCATAGGGCCATTCGAATCCCATGATATCGTACCAGACGGAGTGGGAGACCTGACTGGTGCAGTACTCATCGACGAAGACTGCCATGTTGATCTTGTCTCCATCATCGACGCAGGCGTAGCCAACGAAGTAAGCGATGCCGTTCTGGGGTGGAATGAAATTATTACGAACGATGATGATTAGAAACTGGCGAAATCATGACAGAGTGTTGAGTTGAGCTGCTGTGTAAGCTGTGTTTGTCGATCTTACCGCATCTTCTCCGAGCTCTTGGCAGCCTTCTTCCATGTACTTCTCGATTTGCTCCTGCCTCTCCTGCGCGGTGCCGCTGGTATCTTCGTTCTCGTATTGTTCACAGTACGAAGGGTAGGTAGGAGCGACGGCAATGTTAGTTCCCTGACTGTCGTCGTATTGAAGCGCCAGCTCGTACTCGGTTTCCAAACCATCGCAGTAGGATTCCTGTGTTGCGAATAATGAATAGTTAGAATTAGATGTGGGACAACAACAAACATCAAACTCAAACCATTCTGTGTCGAGTTAAATCGCTCATGTTAACACTCACCCTCTGGAACTGCTGGTTCTCCATGGCCAACTGGACATATTCGGTCAAGCCGATGACGTACTCGCCGGGGTAGTCGGTCGAGGAGCAACCAGACGCTGATGCATCTGAACAGGAGGAGGTCGGGCAGAGCTTGTACTTCACGAGGGTAGTGTTGGTGTGTCCCGACGCGGAATCCCAGTCAAGGCTCTGCTGGACAAGGCAGCCGTTGTACTTCATACTGTAGCCAGAGATCTGGTCCTTCCACTCCACCTCCTCAGCATTGTTGCTGTGATGTGATGCGAAGTGCGAAGTGGGTAAGTTTTTTTGAACGTCTACTTGCTATTTGTTTGTTGTGGTTGTACTCACGTGCTGTCTTCGTCTTCGAGCTGACGGGCAGTGACGTTGGTTACGGTGAGGGCTAGCAGGGCGAGAGAGAACTGCAGGGTGGAACATGGAAGGCGAGGTGGAGGTGTTTGTTAGTAGAGGAGGAGGGAACGTCCGGTTTGTTGGAGAGCCTTGGTTACAGATT
>BRXX01000535.1:0-46185 GCA_030267905.1 Triparma verrucosa
ACCCTAACCCTAACCCTAACCCTAACCCTAACCCTAACCCTAACCCTAACCCTAACCCTAACCCTAACAGGATTTCTCTAAGCTCTACAGCCTTCCGACGACTCTTCCATAATAAGCGTCCTAAACCACGCCTGTCCCCTCGACCCTCAACACGACGAGATAATCGTCCTCCAACGCTACGACCTCGCCTACCGCAACCTCCTAAAGTACAAAGTCCGCAACTGCTCGGTCCCTCGTAACATCGAGGAGCGCGACCACTTCCGTGCGTGTCTGGTCGACAAGTCCGTCTAGTTCGCCGTCGACGATCTCATCCACAAAAAGAAGCAGCAGGTCGGCGCTTTCATCTTCACCGGCCTCGCCCTCCTAATAATAACCTACCCAATATCCCTCTCCCCCGAGTCCTCCATCTGCCCGTCCCTCTCCCCCTCCTCTTGCCACTCCACCTCCTACTACCTCCTCTTCCACTTCCTCCTCCTCCTCTCCTCCCTCTCCTTCCTAACCCAAATATCCTTCGGCCTCTGCTTCGTCCACATAGTCTCCCGCCCCTACACCGAAATCGACTGCTGCATCTCCTTCAATAAATACGGTAGAAAGTTCGACGGTATATCCACGTTCTTCCTTTACACAGGCATAGTGGATTTATTAAGTGCTGTAGTATGCGTTGGATTTCAGAGGAGTATAGGTTTAGGTTTCGTAGTATTATCTCTAGTTATTGTATGTGTATTATCAATAATATTCGCATACGTACAGACTTCGTTACCTCTAACTAGAAAACAAGGTGAAAGAGTACGGCTCTTCACTGCTAAATACTGTCAAGATAATGGGATACTTAAGGAGGAGTACCTTGACGCTATATACGGTACTGAGCAGGAACTTGACCAAGACGTTTTAAGTAGGAGCGAGCAGGTTAAGACATCTTGAAAAGACGAACGTAAAACGATTAAAATAAAAACGTCACAGGACAAATATTCCTACAGAAAAAACATAACAACGTTCTCTTCCTATTAGATATATTCTCCCCTTCCTTCCTACCGTCCCCCCCCCTCCCTCTTCCCTCTCACAACTCCTCCATGTGATCGGTCTCCATAACCCTCTTAACGAACTCCTCCTTTTCAGCGCAACCTTTACACTCGACTCCTCTGTCAGCTAGAATAGATTTGAGCTGTTTTACGCGGAGTTTTGAGTAATCTTTTTTCTCCATGTTGCTGGTTTTTACGGGGAAACGGACGGAACAGACTGGTTATATTTGGGAAAGTTAATTAAAGGAAGGATTATTTTGAAAGCATAGTATCGAGACTCACCTTCAGGGTTAACCTTCTCTAAACGTTTACAAACTTTATCACTAGGTAAACCTAGAGAAAATGGTTGAGCAACGTCACGCTTTATAGGGGTTAAGTAATAACATATCTTCTTCTCTCTGACGCCAAGCTCTTTCTTTTTGCAGTATTTTTCGAGGGCTGCTTCTACTGCTGGCTTTGATTTCCATGTTTTTCGATCGCCGAGGGAGAGACGGACGTCGTCGATCACTTTCGTGCAGACTTCGCAGTCGGCGGAGAGGGTGGAGGGGAGGAGGAGGAGGAGGAGGAGGAGGGTACGGAGCATTTTTGAAGGATGAGGTGGGACTGAGGTGGGAGAGGGGAGAGGAGGGAGGAGTGTAGGGGGTTAGGTTACGTTATTTAAGTTATTTTTGTGCGTTATTACGGTTATCTTGTGTTATGTTATCGAAGTGCCGATAATGATTGTCTTGTATCTGTCTGTTATGTGATAAATAATGAGGTAAATGTCTCTCATCGTCCCAAGTGGCGGAACGTTTTAACGCTGTTTTGTCAGATATCTTTTAAATCAACACTTATAACTAAATTAATATAACGGACAATTTAAGTCGTGTTGTGTTATGGCGTCTGTGCGATTCGAATCACGATTGAGTAGCCGCACCCTTTTCTTCTGAATATGTGCTGCTTTCTAGCCCTTTTTCACCCTCGCAGATAGATAGGTTTGTGGCATTTTTCAGCAATAGTCGGTAAATATCTTCATTAATTAATTTATTACTACACGATATAATACTCTTTAAAGCGTTTTTATAAAAATAATATCTCAAGTCACGTTAAAAGGATATTTAAAACACTAAAACACTAAAACACTAAAACAACATCGATCGACCAAATCCCCCCTCCTCACCCCACCTTCCCATCCTCTTTAACTAACAATACATCGCCCGTCTACTTTAAAAATATTCCCAGGTATATATAATCGTCATAAACGATAATCATGGTTTACGGTATATACCGTAACGTTAAACAAGCACTACAAATGCGTGGAGGTAAGAAAGAGTGAAGAGACACTAAGGAGCAGGCACACACACAGTGCGTAAGCACAGCAGACTAGTCTACTCCCCACTACTACATTATTATTATTATTATTATTAACCCTCCCTCTTTTCTCCGCTTGCAGGATGGAAAGGTCTCCTCGAGCACATGTACGTGAACGGTGATTACCCTTTCAAGTTCGGTCGTCTCGTGGGCACTGATGCCGGGGGTAACAAGTACTATGAGAACACGGTTGATTACACTTTCGGGCAGGTGAGACACACAGTGTGTTGAGCAACACAACACCCGCAGCACAACGTGAACTCACGTTCTAAACACACCCCTCCCGTCCCCTCCCTCTCTTCTCCCTCAAAGCACCGTTGGGTCGAACCCTCCGACATCCACAACTACGATCCCACCTCAATCCCCCCCTCCTGGCACTCCTGGATGCACCACATGTCCGACTCCCCCGGCACCTCCCACGATGAATCCGACCTCCTCTCTACGAAAATGTCCTCCGCAAAACAGATCCTAACAAAAACCTCCGCCCCCTACACCACCTCAATCGGTTACACAAACGACCCTCCCCCCAACCGCCTAAACAACCAACACAACCTAACCCAACTCCGTCCCCGAGGTTACAACGTCGGTAACGTCCAATGTTATCTCCCTCCTGGAATAGGTCATACCTCCTCAGACGGTTTATATTATACTCAACCTGGGAGTCCGTATTCAGGTAAACAAGCTGAATATGTTGCGGGTAAAATGTCTGGTGGTGAGGTACCTGAAAAGGGTGTGGAAGGTTTTAAAGGCGCGACGACTGTGAAGGTTAATGAAGGTATGAAACCTAAATTTGATAACGCTACGTTGGAGGCTTTGAAGAAGATGGAGTAAGAAGATGGAGTAAGAGGGGGGAGAAGGGGGGGGGGGGATAAAAAGAAGGGGGGGTTTTGTTTTTTGAAGAATGGAAGACAGTTTGGTTTTATTCTTTTTGAGAAGCGGGAGGAAGGGAGTTCTGGGGAGGGAGCCTTTTTTTATCCAGGAAATACAACAACCCTGAAGAGGAATTGTGAACCTGTTTTATGTTTTTTACCTTTTTATATCCGTAGACTTTTTACGTGTTTAAATAATCCCCTTAATAACTAAAAAACGGTTCTTAGACATCGTTATTCTCCCTCTTTCCTACGTTCATCACAACCCTCCCTCTCTCTGGCTCTCCCCTGTTTACTCGTAGGAAAACAATGAGCCTAGAATCATCCCGCCCAGGAGAATCACTCGTCGTATCAATCCTCAAGAAGAAGGAACTCAAGGCACTCAAGGACAAGAAGAAGGAAAGGTACAGGTGAGAACACCGATTATCATTATGGAGGGGAGATGAACAACAGGAGGATCACATGAAAGAATGATAGGATTGAAGGAATATAGAAAGATAAACAACAAAACGTCCAAAGGTTTTGTTTACTTACTAACAACCCCCCCCCTCCTCTCTTAACACCTCTTTCGTGCGTCAGCAAAACCTCCTGCCTCCTCGCTCTCAAATCGTACCAATCTCTCTGGCTCAACGAGGACACCCTCTCCTTACTCCCTCACGTCCCTGAGAATCTCATGCTTAAAAGGTGTTTGATTGTGGAGGATCTGGTTAGGGAATTCGTTGAGGGGGGGATGGTGATTGATGAGGAGGTTATGGAGTTTGCGGATGGGGTTAAGGAGGAGTTGGGGTGGGATAAGGAGGAGGAGGAGAGGAAGGAAAGGGAACAGGAAGAGGTGAGGGGGGGCGCAATATAAGTGGAGGAGAGGAAAGGCGGGGGGGGTTTTGGAATTAATTGGAAGGGGGTGAACGTGTGAAGAAGTGCTTTTTTGAACGTTGCGTTGTTCTAACTCGGACCACCCCCCACCCCCCTTTCCCTCCGGCAGAGGAGATTGAAGAAGGAGGAGGAGGAGAGAAAAAGGAAGGAGGAGGAGGAATTCTCGGATCAGGGGCCGCTTAAAAGCGACGAGGAGTGGGAGTATTGGGAGGAGGACGAGGAGGGGAATAGAATCGAGAATGACGACGACGACGTCGAGGAGAGCTGACCCCCCCCACACGACCCTATGAAAAAGAACACATGCAAACATCTAACGAAAATGTTAACCACTTTTGACATTATTTTTACTAACTCTCCCACCACCACCCCACCACTCCCTCGGTCTCGCTAATGCTCGGGTCTCTCTTCGCTCTGGCTTCGCTTCACTCGGGCCTTGTTTCGCTCGGGCTTCGCTTCACTCGGGCTTGCTTCGCTTGGGCTTCGCTTTGCTCGGGTCTCGCTACGCTCAGCCACGCATTCCAAAGCACCCCATCCCTCCCCACCCCCCCCATCACATAGTAGTTGATGTTCATCTCGATCCCTCGCACAAAATAAATAAAAAATCCAAACAACGACGACACTCCCTTAAAATAATCCGCCCCCCAACCCTTACCCCAATCGTCCCCATAACTGCCCCTCCCCCTGCGCCCCTAACCCCCCATCCTTAAGATATTAATTTTTAACCCTGGACAGCGAAGCGAAGTCGAACGTCTAGATCTATGCTGGCACTATTTGTTTTAACCTGCCCTGTACGTTCTCAGAGTTTACCCGAGTTTATCCACCCGCACCTTTCGCATATAATGCTTCCCCTTCGTCATAAATTCGCCCCCCCTCCGCCGCTGTGGCACAAGCAAAAACACCATCAGCACATGAAAGTAGTGTGAAGGGCATCGTGTGAGCGTAAAAACAGCGAAGCGACTTGTAAGAACCACAATTAACGTCGGTTTCTTTTCTATTTTTTTCGAGTCGCCTACTATTTCACGTCAATCCACCCCGATCCCCTTAAAAATTGCATACTCCGCCTCTAACACCTTCCCCCACCTGTATTTCCCTACCAGCGTGCCGCAAATAATATCTCCGCCTTTTCTACTCAAATATGGCAACCTTCCACACGCCCCCTCCGACCCACGAGGTCACCCCGGGCTCCTCTTCCAGATCGATCTCCACCTTCCCTGCCAAAATCCTCCAAAAAGTCACCAGCAGTCCCCCCTCTCAGCCTTACGCCATCCCCGGCGCGGCCAGACGGCACCGTCCGACTCTCGAACTGCTGGAGGACATGAATAAGCCCACCCTGAGCTTTCCCTGCTTCAGGTCCGCGAAGGGTTTGGGGCCGGCGCACGGTTTCGGGAGGTTCACGTGTCAGGGGTGTCAGGTTACTTATAGTGAGGGGAAGGTTGATAGTGATGGAGATTTTTGCAGCTCGGATTGTAGGACATGTTTTTATTTGGAGAGTCCAGGTGAGATCGTTGGGGGGTAGGAGGGGTGGGGTTCGGCGGTGGGGGGTGGGGGTGTGACCACCCGCCAACCAATTCGAACGTCGGGCCCGGAAGTTGGACGATTGAAGATGTACTGCACTAGCAACACAAGTGCAAGGGGCGCGACGAGCTGGCCGTGGGGGAAAATATTAATTTGCTTTTCGGCGTCTTCGACCATTTTCTGACCCGCCCCACCCCACCCCACCCCCCCCCCCCGACCTCCCTCTACAGCGTCTGTGTTTGAAACTCAGACCGCGCGCGTTATGCCCATAACGCCTGCCGTTAGGAACGTCTCTCCAGGACCCGTTGCTGCGAGAACTTCTAATGAATAGAACTTTGTTAGAAGCTTTTCCTTACATAGTGTAGGAGTAATAGATATATAAGGAGTAGAAGTAGAGTAGAAGTAGAAGTAGAAGTAGAAGTAGAGTAGAGTAATATGCTATTCAGGTTGACGACACAGTGTCGTCACAAAGTTAAAGGCATGGAGCGTAGAGAGGTCCAACTGTTGGACCTTTCTTTTCGCCTGCCTTTAAGATACGTGAGATGTTTTTGTAAATAAACAGGGTAGGAATACGTGATACCGTAAATTTTAAGAGCGAGTGGGGAAGAGGATTAGTGCAGGGATGCGGGCGAGAATTGAATTGAAGAAACTCCGAAGAGGTAATTTCATTGTACTCCCAAGTGAATACCCTAGTAGGAAAAAGAAATAAGACAACTCGTCCCTTTTTCGTCTTTAAAAAGCATTTTATTGTTTCTACATCGCATCATCGTCCGCAGCGGTGCTCGCGGTCACGAGCAGCTTCGCGTCAGCCATTTGTTGTTGCTGTAGTCCACGCCAGTCCTGACTGCGGCGGCGTTATGAGGGTGAGCAGGGCGGAGGGTCAAGCCCTCCTCGACGGTCTCGGGGGAAGGACTCGACTGTAAATAAACTTCTCTGTGAACTCTCAAAGGGACGATCACGGCAGGGGAAGTTGCTGGTCAAGGCAATGTTGCAATGAACAAAACTCTAAAAAATCTCAAAATCCCAAATCCATTCTCCGACCAACCTTAATCGTAAGTTTTCACTACACTAGATACCGGCAACGACGGCATGAATATAAATCCATAACTGGTTTCTTGGTGCGCCGAAAGGCGCCCACAGTAACATATTAGGCGACATAATGTCCAACATTCATTTCGCACAATGTTTGCTAACCCTAACCATTCTCAGCTGCCAGTCCGCTCCCGACCCAACCCACCACGTCAACCAATGCCTCTCCTTACCTTCGTCGCCCGCGCGACCGACTCCCTCCTACTCGTCGCCTCCTTTGTGCACTCCACCGCTACCCGTGTGGACGGAGAGTCCCTCGACATGTTCAAGAGCCAGGGGAAGAACCTCCTCAAGACGCTGAACAATAGGAGCGTTGCGAAGTGTAGTGTTGAAAGTGGTAGTTGTTGCTTTCATTATCTGATAAGCGATGGGATTATATATTTGACTTTGAGCGAGAGGTGAGTTGAGTTGAAGGTGGCGGAAGGTTATGTAGGGCACACGCACACATGTCGTCGCACCTTGTGAATGTTCTGTTCTATTCTATTCTAACCGCAGTGATCCGCTGAATTCGCCGAATTCAAATTCGATTGCATTGCTCGATTGACTGGCAGGAGCTACCCCAAGAGGCTGGCGTTTTTGTATTTACAGGAGATATCCGATGGCTTCATCGAAGAGCTCACCAACGACTACGGGGCCGACCGCTGGCGCGAGAAGATACAGACCGCCGCCAGGCCGTACCAGTTCATCAAATTCGACAAATACATCCAGAAGAAGGTGAAGGAATTCGTGGACCCGTCGTCCCGCTCCAACTCCACGAAGCTCAACGAGGACCTCGCCGACATCCAGTCAATCATGAAGAAGAATATCCAGGAAGTTCTGAACCGAGGAGAGAAGCTGGATCACGTCAGCAACATGAGCAGCCAGCTGGTGGAAGACTCGAAGAAGTTCAAGTGGGGCGCGAAGCAGCTCAGCTTTCAGGCCCTTTTGAATCAATACGGCCCGGTGGCCGCAATCGGGGTGTTTATCTTGTTCGTGATCTACTGGAAAGTTTTTTAGTATTGAATTTGATTATTTTATGAAAAATTGTTGCATTTTGGTGTATATATGGTGATTTGGTTGCTCTTGCTCAGTCTACATTTTCAACATGCTGCCCCTACTGTCTGGCCCTTGATTTCTTTTGTTTGCCGCAATCACTGCGTTCTGTAGGTAGACGACTGTCTCCTTCAATTCCGCCACCTGAGCCCTCAACTCCTCGATTTCAGCCTCTGCTTTCTGTAGGGAGAAAGCAGAGCGGAGAACGGCAACTATTTCCTTCGTCGCATCGTGGGTTTCGTCAGTAGTGTCCACGTGAGGGACTAGCTTGGAGCATTCTCTGAAGATATGGCGACCAAGCGTTTGAAGTGAGTCGGGGATGGTCATCGACCTTAGTTCTGAGCATTTGTGGAAGGCAGAGTCGCCTATTTTTTGAAGGTTCGTGTGGAGGAGATCGACGTTATCTAGACTGTAGCAATGGGCGAAGGCTGCTAGACCAATTGATCTTAACGACGTCGGCAAAGATACGGTATTCAAACTATGGCAGCCATAGAAGGCACTTTCACCGATGCTCTCAACTCCCTCAGGGATCTCTACAACGACGAGATTGGCGGCAGCGCAGCAGACATATTTTCCGACCTTCGTAATATTAAGAAGGAAGACGACCTGCGTCACAAGTCGTTGCTTTTTCTTGAAGGCTAGGTATGAAGGATCGTTATTAGTTATTGTTCCTTCTCGGCGTTTCCTGATAAGACGCATACATGACTTCCTATCCTTGCCATCGTGAATCAAAAGAACACCGCTCTCAACACTCTCATCGATGAGCTCCTCTGCAATGCGCTGCCAATCCTTCGTCACTAGACGCATGGTGTTGACCAGATCTTTGAAGAAGATGTACTGGCGGAGTAGGCGGCGGAAGTCGTCAGTGAGCATGAAGTTGTCGACGCGAGGTTTTAGAACAACTGGAGCATCGGAGGGAGATAAGACCTGATCATTAATTTCCCTCTCATCGTCCTCTCTGGGTGTTGCCTTCCGCTTGCAGTCGTTGTCGTGATCGTTGTTGCCCTTGTCTTGAGGTTCAGTATTGCTCGCGGACATCTATGATCCCAATCGATCGAAAAACAATTTCCAGAGAAATGAATTTCCTTCACTGAGAAGGAAATAGCTTCAATTCAACCATCCATCAATCGAACCCAGTCAAATCTTTAAACACAACACCAACCAACATTACAAAAACCCCAACAGCCCCCCGCTTCCTCACTTTCACTAGCCCACTTCCACTTTTTTTCCACTCCGTTGATGGCTCCCCACCCTCCCCGCTTATTGACCACCGTGGGCATTGGATCGTTCGCCAGCCCGAACCCCAACAGCCCCACTGACGGAAAGCTCAAGTTCCATGCCACAGATTTCGTGGTGACGGAGGTGAACCTGTCTGGGGTTGCAGCTGAGAATCTTCAGCTCCACTCCTCCTCCACCTCTCCTCAAACTCCTTGGACCGAGCCTTACCCTGAAATCAAGGCCGTGGACGACGTGCGCTTTGACGGTTCCAAGCACGATTTAACTGAGGAGGAGGTGAGAGTGTGCGAGGAGCAAAGTGAGGAGCTGAGGAGGCGTGTGTATTGGACAACGACGTACATGGCCGCGACATCACACTGCTACATTATTCTAACTCGTCGCAGATCAAAACGCTCGTCGAGTACAACGAGATCGGTAGAGAGAACCTCCTTTACTATCACAGGCACACGAATTTCGAGGGTGATTCCGTGGATCCTCCTGCCGCCTCCGAATTAGAACCGGCGAAACCGGAGAGGGTCGTAACTCCGATGCACGTCAAGGGCGTCAGCGGCAAGGACGGCAGGACCAGGCTCATGAAGGTGGTCCGAACGCAGTACAAATACCTCGTGGTTCGGAGCGAGAGCGACAAGGCGACCGGCGACACTCAGATGTACTTCCGTCCGATCACGCGCATGGAGAAAGGGTTCACGTCCATGGAGAGCGTCACTGCGGGCACGTCGGTGAAGAATTTCGTGTCGTTCTTCCGCGGAAACTGGGGTTGGGACGGCTCGCAGGGGGTCGTTGACATTCTGGCTCCGAGTTTCTCTGAGCCCATTCCTTCTCAGATCACTTGCGTTTTACCAAAAATCGACAACGATGTCAAGAGGCACTTGAGCAAGTCGCTAAACAACCTGAGCAAGCTTCTGAGGAACTCGACTTCGAAGGACGAGGAAGGGAACTGGCGTGTCAAGTTGTGGGTCGACGAGGACAAGTGGCTCCAGGGCAAGGAGAAGGTGAGAAGCTGCAAGATGCGTCGATTTCATCCGTTCATTAACACTGCTACTTTATTCTAACTCGTCGCCGCAGGCCGAGAACAAGGCCCGCAAGAAGAAGGTCGTCAAGGAGAAGGGCGAGGCGGTGGAGGTGAGAGTGTGCAAGGACAACGTACATGCCCGATACTTCCAAATGTAAAGTTGCTGCTGCCAAATTCTTCACCATTTCTAACGTCACCAACGCCCCTTCTACTGCGACTCGCTTCGCTCGTCGCAGATCACGAGCCCTTCCCTCATCTGCCTTGTGACGAAGATTCACTTGGAACACCACAACATGTTCAAGACGCTTCAGAAGAAATTCAACATTCCGGAAGTCGACTCGATGAGCGCCGCGGGAATGAAGGACACCCACGCGATCACGAACCAGTTCGTTTCGTTCAAGATCCACCAGAAGCGGCTCCTGGAGATACGGGACGAGGCGAATAAAAACGCAGAGATTAGGTGCGGCTTCGGCAAGGGCAGGTGCTGGATAAAGCCCGTCGCCTGGGGCCGCAAGCTCGACATCGGCGACTTGAAGGGCAACAGATTCTCAATCGTCCTCCGCGACGTCGTGGGGTCCGCGAAGGCCGAGGAGGTGAGAGTGTGCGAGGAGCGAAGCGACGAGCTGAAAAGGCGTGTGTACTGGCTATCAACGTTGCTCTAACATCACCAACGCCCCTTCTAATGCGACTCGCTTCGCTCGTCGCAGATCAACGCTCGAGTCGGAACGAACGGCTTCGTGAACTACTACGGCGAGCAGCGCCTGGGCCTGGCCGGTGAGCCGGAGGATGTTGGCTACTCCAGCTGGAGGTGAGAGACTTCGAGGAGCGAAGCGACGAGCTGAGAAGGCGTGTGTATTTGACATCGACGTAAATCGCCGATAATTCTGTGCTTAACATCTCTGCTTCCAACTTCTTCGCCGTTTCTAACGTCATGGACGCTTCTTCCTTTGCGACTCGCTTCGCTCGTCGCAGAATCGGGAAGGAGATGATGCTGGGGAACTGGAAACGGGCCCTGCATTTCATGTGCATCGGCCGCCGCGTCATCAACGGAGAGAGGGTCGACCACGGCAAGAGCCCTTGGAACATGTTCCGTTCGTTGTTCCACGACGACGAGAGGTGAGAGTGTGCGAGGAGCGAAGCGACGAGCTGAAAAGGCGTGTGTACTGGATATCGACGTACATGCCCGATACTTCCACTGTAACGTTGCTGCTACCAAATTCTTCGCCGTTTCTAACATCACGAACGACCCTTTCATTGCGACTCGCTTCGCTCGTCGCAGCGTGGAGGTCGACTACGCCGAAGCTCTGCGAAGGGTCAAAGCAGTGCCCGGTTGCAATAACCAGCCGGAGTGGATGGTCTTGAATCAGTTGGAGTCCATAAGGCGCGACGTGAAGAACAACCCAGAGGGGAAGCTCAACTTCGCGGACGCCTTCGTGAAGGGCCTGAACTACGCTCAGTTCAACCTGCTGATCCGCGGGTACCAGAGCTACCTGTGGAACAGCGCCGCCTCGGCCAGGATGGCGCTGGGGAGAGATTTGCTGGTGGGGGACATCGTTCTAGACGCCGATGGAAAGGGCCAGCACGTGAGTCAAGAGGATGTCGACGCGAAGAGGTACAGCATCTTCGATGTCGTCCTTCCCATCCCGGGGACCAACATCATCTACCCTGAGAATTCAGTGAGGGGCGACTACGTCAATAACCTAGGATCGGAGGAGGGGCTGCTCTGGAACAAGGGCTCGGCGACCAGCCAGTTCCAGTACATGAAGGGGGGGTACAGGAGCGTCTTGGAGAGGGTTCAGGATCTGAAGGTATCGAGGGTGGGGAACCATTTGGAGCACTTGCAGTTCGACTTTTTCCTGCCGAAGGGGTGCTTCGCGACCATGTTCCTGAGGGAGACGCTGGGCAAGAAGATGGGGGGGTGGGGGGAGGGGGAGGGGGAGGTGGAGCAAGAAAGAAGAGTTGGAGTGAAGAGGGAGGTGGAGGAGGCGAGCGGGGGAGGGATGCCGGAGGTGCAGGTGGAGGGTAAAAAGATGAAAGTTGAGGGTGGAGGGGGTGGATGAGAAGTTTTCGCGAAGAATGAAAAGAGCTCATTTTGAGATGCAAATGGGAATTGAGTATTCGTCGTCGTCCATATCGTTCCATCGTTTTGTTCCTATTTCAAATCAATCCAGCCCAGCCGGGAAAAATGAAATTTTCTTTCACAGCGAAATCACCACTTTCAAATACTTTGGGCATTCTATAATATTGCGTATATTCTACCTCCAATCAGTTCCAAACACCAACCATTAGCATATATCACCGCCAGCATCATCTAAAATCATCGCGTAACTCGTAGAAGATTAAATCCCTTCAGAAATAATCAGCATCGACTCAGCAATAAATCAAAAGGCTTGGGATCATCCAGACAAGCGTAATTATCGGTAATCTTGATTCCCGACATGCTCATACCAATAGCGTCGACGCTCTCCTCCATCAGTTCCCCTTCCCTCTCCTCCCTATCATCGTTCTCGGCCCACCTCTCCTCCCCTCTCCTCCTCTCCTCCACCTTACCTCCCCCCTCAACTCCCCTCGGCTTCACTCCTCCCCCCACAACGACCCTCCTCTCTGCTCCCCTAGTAATCCTCCTCTCCTACATCTGCTACAACTTCTGGTCCGAAACAATCGTCCCCCAAAAGCGCCTCGAACTATCAAAATCAAAGCGAACCGGTGAAATTAAATCATACCTTACAGACCTGAAAGACACAGAATCCCCCTCAATCGAAAAGTGGCTTCTCTCCGACTGGCTCAATCCCGAGAAGAAGGAGAACGCGATTCCCTTTTTAAAAGACGCGAAATGGAATTCGGGCGATAATCCCGTCGTAGCTACTGCCGCTTTGCTTCTTATACCCGTCCTATTTGAAGGCGTTTATCGCATTATAAGTAGATAAATGTTTTTATTCTAATAAACAATATCTTCCCTTAATTACATCACATCTTACAGAAACACCAAAAAACCACTTAATCATCTAAAAACTTTCACATATCCCCCTCCTCATTCTTTGTCCCTTCATACCATAACCTCCTCCCCCTCCCTTCCCTCCTCCTCCTCCTTCCTCTCCTTCCCCTCCCTCCTCTCCCTCTCCCTCCTCCTCTTCCTCTCCCTATAAACCCTCCTCGTACAGCTCGTGAACTGCTTCGCGCGTTCAAGGTCGATCTCACCGTCTTCTAAAGGAACGGAATATATTTCTGAGTAACATTCAGAGGAAATGCAATTGGATACACAGTTCATACGTCTTTTTGGGAGGTTTTTTGTTGGAGGAGGGGAGGGGTTAGAATATCTATACTTTATAAGAAACGAATAAAAAAGCAATTAAAAACAAAACGATAAACAACACTCTTCTTCCTTTCGGTGTTCGTTCATCGTGTTCAGTTTTCACATGTTATATATATATATATATATATATATATACACACATCTCCCTCTACGCTTTAAAAACCAATGAACTCACTCTTCCTCTATGATTGAGCCGCATAGGGAGGGTTCGCGCTCGCATTCGCGTTTCCGGGCTTTCCATTGGGAATCTGTTTTCTGACGTTTCGTCTTGCCAAGGGTTGAGGGGAGGAGGAGGAGGAGGAGGAGGAGGAGGGTTGGAAAATGCATCTTTTAGCAGAAGTTTAGGGATGGATAGGGAGAGAAGGAGGAGGAGGAGGATGATTATGGATTATGTTGGAAACGATCTTTCAGAAGTTAAAAAATGGATTGACAAATCGGACAAATCACTGTGAAAGAAAGAAAAGAGTTGAAAGCGAGGATTACCATAGTCGGTCGTCGTACGTATTTCTTGTGTTCCTAGCTGTCGATATTATCGCATAAATTAGTTAATTGTCGTCGTAATAATCGTCAATAATTGGCAATAATAGTATTTGTTTCTGTCCCTCCGTGCTTGGTCCCTCAATTATTTGATGCCTACGCTTGAACAGCTATACCCAGTAATTTTATTAGTATCTTTAATACCAATTGGTGCATTCTTTACTTGGCTGGCATTATTGCGTGCAGAAATTCTCAATAACGATCCAAAAGGTGTATTCAGCGGTCCCTATAACATCAAGAAGAGAAACTAGGACAGAAAAAAGACTGACAGAAACGACTGACAGAAACTACGAATTGTGTGCCGTGCCGTGTGCCATCATGACAACTATTCATCTACCACAATCATACTGTGACTTTCACAATTTACGTCCCCTTTCACCATTATTACTCAAAACATGTGACACACAACACAACAATACCTACATAGTTGCAACTATGATACCTTACCGCGAACAACAACAACAACAACCCCCTGTTACTCCTCCTCCTACTCTAATACAACACTCTCATCATCTTATTATTAAATGCACTCCCCCGAACCCTCTGCCCCCTTCCTGTATCTCCCTCCCTCTCCCTCCAACTCCAACTCCTCACTCAACCTCCTCAACCTCCTCCTCAACCCTCCTATCTCTCCACTCTCTCCCTCCCGCCTCCCTCCTCCCCTCCTTAACCTTGTCCACCCCCTCCCCTTCGATTCCCGTCCTAAAGCAAACCTTCCTAAAGCGTCTCCTCCAATCCTCCACCTCCTACCTCCCCCCCTTCCCCACAACCCTAACCCTCTCGGACCACACCTTCCACGCCTCCCCTTCCACCACAACCTTCCTCGCCTCAAGCACCCTCTACACTTTTCTACCCCTCCCCCCTTCTCCTTTACCCTCAAACTCCCCTCTCTTGAACAAAGTAATAAAACGACTCACAAATAAATCAAACCTAAACAACACCCTCATCCACGGTCCCCCCGGAACCGGTAAAACAACGTTGATAACTACCCTAATAAAATCTCTAAACGATTACTTCGGTAAACCTGTCGTTTATAATATTGTCGAAGGTTGTAGTATCCTCGAAGACGGAGATCTCACAAAATTGCAGAATATATTCACAGGAGCGGACGTTATATTACTCGATGAGTTCGACGCTTTGTACAATTACAACCGAGAAGCAAAGGAGGTTATTAAAGAAGGGATTGGGAGGTGTAGAGGATACACTTTTATGGTTACGAATTTTTTGGACAAGTTGGACGAAGAGTTTAGGAATTCAATTGATGAAGAAGGTGAGGATGAGAGAGAATGTTTTAATATAAGTCGAAGAAGCTTATTCTAACCCGTAACGTTTTTGAATCGTGAATTTGTTTTTGTCTTGGTGTTGTTCTTATGTTTGTTAAACAGTTTTTCTAGGCCCTTCTCTCTCTTCCCGTACGTCCGTCTTCTTAAGCGTCTGCTCCGAGCTCGGTGCGACATGCGACGACGTCGACAAGTGCTGCGAAAACCTCGTAGGATACGTCGCGGGTGATATTAGAAATTTATTAGAGGTTACGGTCAAGGAGAGCGGTAGGACTTTCGGGAAGAAGGAAATACAGAGAGCGCAGGTGAGGAGGACCCCCCCCCCGTCAGGGATCATTCGTTCCAATTTAATGCTAACCCTGCGTGTGTGTTTTGCCTTCGTCTCCCCCCCTCCCCCCCCCCCCGCAGAAAAAGGTCCAACCATCCTGCTTCCGCCTCGACAACCTCCTCCACAAACCGAGCACAACCTGGTCCTCCATCGGCGGTTCCGCCGGCGGCGCAAAATCCGAGACCCGTAGAGCCGTTGAATGGCCCCTCCTAAAAAAAGACCTCTTCTCGAAACTTAAAATAACACCACCGAGAGGTATACTATTCTATGGACCACCAGGTACAGGTAAAACACTTTTAGCGAAAGCTTCATCAAACAGTTCCGGAGTATGTTTTATAAGTCTATCACCGAGTGACGTTTATAAGCAACCGTACGTCGGGAGCGCTGAGGAGGTTATTAGGATGACGTTTAGGATGGCGAGGAACGCGAAGCCGTGTATTTTATTCGTCGATGAGGTGAGGAAAGAATATAAGCATAAGAACAACGCATTTACAACAGGATAAGGCAATATACTTTGAAAGCGTTGTTCTAACTCGAACCTTTCAAACGAACAACCTAGATCGACGGGATCGTGGGTAATAACGGTGGTAAATCCGGTATGGAGAGAAGCGGTGTCGAGGCCCGCGTAATGACAACATTCCTTAACGAGATGGACGGTGCAGACGTCGATAAAGACGACGGGGTCCTTGTATTAGCTGCGACCAATAGGCCTTGGACGTTGGATAAGGCGTTGTTGAGGGCGGGGAGGTTCGAGAAGAGAATATACGTCGGACCGCCGGATGAGGAAGGGAGGAAGGAAATCTATAAAGTCCACACTAAAGAAATGGTAGCCAACAAACTGCATTTAGACTACGACATCTTGGCGGAGGAGAGCGAGAATTTCACAGGGGCGGAGATTGAGGGAGTGTGCAGGAGGGGGAAGGGGGAGCTTCTGCAGAGGGAAATCGACACGGGTGAATCGAATGTTGATTCTACTGAGGCCATGAAAATATTCGTGGAACTTATCGTTAAGGTCAAGCCTCTACTCATGAAACCAGGAGTGATGGACGATTTAAACGATTTCAGAGCCCAGATTTAATATGTCAAAACGTTCTGAGTTCTAAATATTCGACATTTCTATTCCCAATTCCGCTTCGAGTACCCAATAAGCTCCTTAGTGGTAGTCATCGCTATCGCGACCGCCGGGAAAACCTTCATGTAAGTCGCTCCTATCCCCGCGAATAAACTCCTCGCACCTTCCCTCTGAACTACCTGCCTCATTGCTGTCCAAGTGCTGTCGCTTATGACGTTGACGTTGGCGGCGCTGCCACCTCCTTGGACTTGCATTCTCCTTCTTAACACGTCGAGGGGGTAGACGAAGGTCTGGGCGACGATTCCAGCTGTTCCACCTATTCCCATCATTAGGGGCGTAGTCACTTCGATGTCCTTATCTGCGCATAAACTCTTCAGAGCATCGGCCGTGCTGCGAGCCAGAGTTAGAATTTGCGTGCAAAAGTCATACGAAATATGTTGCCAGCTCTGTTTTCTTCCTCCCCTCACCTCATCTGAAAAGCCAAGAACGGAGCGACGGCGAATACTGTCGGCGTCAGCCCCTTGTAAAGGGCCCTCCTACCTCCCTCCTTGGCGACGCTCTTGAAACAGTCGTACACCCCGCTGTACTTTTCGGGGGACACAGTCAGTCGCGCTCGGACAACGTCGATCGGGTACGTAGCTAGCTGGCCAAGTATACCCGCAGCCGCGGCGCATGAACCCCTGTAGACAGGCTCCATCGGATCCAGATCATTATCGGCAGGGGTTAATGTGAGAAAACTCAAATAGCACAACGTCACGATACCGGCGTACGGGAACACGCGAAGGCAATTCGCGCCGTTCCCTGCGAAGAGCCCCCTGAAACCGAGCGCAGCGTGAGTGCTCCTGAGCTCTTTCAGGATGCTCACCCCGCCGCTTCCGGTCTGAGCGGCGAGCTTGACCTTTTCGAGAGGAGCCGTGAGCGTCCTTGAAGCGACGCCACCGATTCCGCCAAGCACGGCGTAGTGCCAAGGCACGTCAGGGGACACGGTGGGAGGGGCTAGATCGCTTCCGCAGTCGACGCTGACGCTCTCCGCCCATGACTTGGCAAGCAAGGCGAGAGAGGTCGCCGGGACGTACTTGAAGAACTCCTTGAACTCGTCGAAATCTACCTCGCCACTCGTGTCCTTATCCACCTTCTTCAGGATCTTTTTGATGGTAGACTCCGGAAGCTTGTAGCCCAGCTTGCTCAGCGCTCCTTGCAACTCTGCGACACTGATCTGCCCGCTCATGTCCACGTCAATCTCGTTGAATATAGCTCGCAGCTTCGCCGCCCCGAATATACTCGCGAACTCAGCTAGCGACAACTTCCCGTCGCTGTTTGCGTCCACTGCCTTTATAATGCTTGAAAGCTCATTTGGGCTTACTCTCACACCAAGTTCGTTCAGAGCAGACTGTAATTCTACATGATCCATGAAGCCAGAGTTGTCTTCGTCATGAGACAGGAAGACGCGCTCCAACTTGGGGTCGGTGGGAACTGAGTGGTCCATTAGGATAGAGAGTTCGACAAAAAGAAGGTCCAGAGCACGACAAATCAAGGTCCAGAGCAAAGGCCTAATTCCTTCTTCACTTCTGGACCTCCCTTCAGATCTATCATAATGAAATTCATCTACGCATCGCTCGTTTTTCTCGCCGTAGGAGCTGGTGAGTATTGACAACCCATAATGTCAGCTTTAAAATGACAATGACAGTCGTTTACAGCACTGTCCCCTCCACAAGCAGCCCCGAGGTCGGGCACACGGGGGATGTGAAATATCACCTTTTCCTCCCCTTAAAAGACGCGCACTGCCTCCATACGGCCATATCGACGTATCTTTGTCGCTCTTCCAGCCATTCAAACCCCCGCTTCCCCCCACACTTCCCGCGTCAACCTCACCACCGCACTGATGTCGACCACACTGACTCCAGCGATTCACTCACACCACCTTCCACTCCCTGTCGCCCCCTCCGCACCCGCAGACGCCTTCGTCCCCAGCGCCCCCAGCGCCTTTGGTGTCGTGTCCTCCCGCCAGACTGTCCAGCGCACCGTCAACACGGGCTGCCCGTCCGGCTGCGACTGCGGCTCCTGCGCCCAGAAGACCCATGGCACCGGTTGCAACTGCGGCTCCTGCCAGTCCAAGGCGTCCGGCTGCAACTGTGGTAACTGCGGTTCCGCCTTCGCTCTCTGCTCGCAGGCCACCAGCGACGAGGTTGTGCCCGAGGCCGTCCCCGACGTCGTTGCTAGCATCGACGATGCCGGAGCCGGAGGCGCCGATGCTGCTCACAGCGTGACCAGGGACAAGGGAGACGACGCCGCCAAGGCCAAGAAGGGAAACAAGGTGAACAAAAAGGCCATCAGCGAGCTCAGCGTCGGTCAGGAGCTCGTCGGTAAGGTCAAGACGGTCGCCTCTTACGGCGCCTTTGTGGACCTTGGCTACGCCTCCGACGGCCTTGTGCACATCTCCAGGATCGCCGACGACTTCGTCTCCAACGTTGAGGACCACCTTAAGGCCGGGCAGGAGGTCACCGTCAGGGTCATCAGCATCGACCTCGAGAAGAAGCAGGTCGCCCTCACTATGCGCTCCGAGGAGGCCGAGGCCAACGCCGAATCCGACGCCACCGCCCGCAAGGAGAAGCGATCGAAGAAGCCCCGCAGGAGCGGAGGCGACAGGGCCGCCCAGGCTGCTTCCGCCACCGCCCTCGCAAGGAGCTCCTGGGACACGGAGAAGTTCATTGAGGGAGAGGTCGCTTCCGTGCTCGATTTCGGAGGTGAGGCACGAGGCACGAGGAGTCAAGAAGAGGCATTGCCAAATAACATATTGGAGTATTTTCGGCAATTGCATATGTAATATCATCATCGTATATCTAACCCAATCTTCACGCTCGCTCCCCCACTCCACTTCACTCCACACCACTCCACTCCACACCACACCACACCACACCACTCCCAGCCTTCGTCCGCTTCGACAGCAGCCTCTGCGGAGAGGGCCTCAGCGGCGAGCTCGACGGCTTGGTTCACATCAGCGCCCTGCGAAAGGAGAGGGTCGAGGACGTCTCCTCCATCGTCTCAGTAGGAGACAAGGTTCAGATCCGTGTCAAGAGCGTCGATGAGGAGTCCGGAAAGGTCTCCTTGAGTATGGTTAGTAAGGAGGACGAGCCCGCACCTCGCAAGGGAGGAGGAGGAGGAGGAGGAGGCGACAAGAAGGACAGGGGGCCCAGACTCGATGACATTTTCGCAGCCGAGACCATGGGCGCCGCTGACTGGAGCGATTCCATGGGTAAGTTCGAGCAGCCGTCGTTCACCAATAACGTCATCATCAAGGGCCAATAAATAACGAACGAAGATGAAGCATGGGGCATAAGGTGGTGGGGAACAAAAACGTGTAAAGAGATCCGATTTCTACATCAAACGAATGTGCTTTATTCCTTATTTGCTCCGGTCGAAACGAGGGTGCAGGCACATTTACCTGATGGTCTCCAATTTCGGATCATTTTTTTGTTAACCGCGCCAGTCATACATTGCAGATCAGGGACGCCCTTTTTTTACGTCCCCCTTCCCAATCCCTACACTCCACCCAACCCTTTCCAAGGAATTCCTGTATGACCAAGTTCCAAATTCTTATGCGTCTGCTTATCCTTCCCATTATCGCGTTCGGCGTGGTGCAATCGCTGGGCCCGTCGATACCCCACACCACCAAACCAATAATATTCCCCGGCCGGAACCCGTCCATCAATGTAGAAACTGAATTTGTTAATTTGGACGAGGAGAGAGCGGAGAAAGCAGAGGGAGCAATTGGTGACCCAAGCTCAGACAGTGATGGCGATGCGAGCGACAGCGACGCCAGTGACGACGACAGTGATGACAATGAGAGTGCTCCCACCCAAAATTCCAGCCCGTCGGCCGAAAAGAGGACGATACTGGGTTTGAAAACAAAGACGACGACTCCATCCTCGACTCCATCCTCTTCACGCGCCCCCCAACCCACCCCCCAGCTCGAGACGAAGCTCCAGCAAGTCCTGCAGTCGCACGTTTATAAATTTACCAAGTCTGAATGCAACAGAATTAACGCCTCTGGCGATGAGGCACTTCGTTCAAGACTCGACCGTAGGACTCTTTACAATGCAGTCCTGTCAGAGCTCGATTTCCGGAATTCCAGCAAGGCCATGTCAACCAATCCCAAAACCAACAACTGGCTCAGTCCTTCCGCCGCGCGAGAGCTGAGGGCTGCCGTGGCGCTGTCCACCGCTCCCGGCTGGCGATCGCATCTCGAGGCGGGGGCTGGTTTCAGCGACTCCTTCCACAACAAGGTGAGAGGACGACACGTCACGCCTTGACCTCAAGAACTATATTCGACGGCGCCCCACACACACTATTACTATCACTGCCATTCTAACTCGTCGATTCGCTCTTCGCTACTCTCCAATGCAGCGCGCCGTCCGCCTCGACAGCGAGGGCAACACCGCCACGGCTGCCATGCAGGAAACTTGTTGCATGGCGTTGGCTCACGCTTCTGGTTGCGACTTTTTCGTCCTTGATAATAGCGTGCTGTCCAGCATCCGTCGCGAGCTCCTCCAGTCCAGCGAATTCGAGGTCGACAGTCCAATGCTGAAGACTAGTTACATCGTGAAGACTCTGCTGGAGCTTGGCCGTGAGGGTGATTATTCTACTTCTGAAGGTGCAGCGCTTTCGAACCTGATTGCGAGGGATCCGAGCCCTGGAGATGACGTTGCCGCTAAGGAATCCCTGGAGGCTCAACTAGATCTCGAGGCCCAGGCCCAAACCATACAACCCCAACCCCCTTCCGCCACCCCTCCTCCGCTCATTGTGTACATTCCTACCCACTCGTCCAGCTCGGTCCTGCGCTCCAAGAGCTCCATCGAGCTGCTAACTGACGAGGCGATGAACCCAGCTTCTACTTCTCTCCTCGTGCTAGGCTCTGAGCTTGATCCAAGCGAACTGGTGAGGAAAAAGGCTGAGGACGCCCCCCCCAACGATGACCCGAACCAAAAGAATTTTCAGCAAGGATTTCAGCAAGGATTTCAGAATGGCTTCCAAAATCAGCCCATGGGCCCCAACGGACAGCAGCCGTTCTTCCTGGGGGGCATCCACAACAACGCTAACGGTCAGAATGGGTTTGGCCTCCCGCCCAACCCCAACATGAACATGAACATGAATCCGATGAACCACCCGCACGCCCCACCCAACAACCTCGGAATCAACGACCCGGAGGGTTCTCGCAGGTTCAACGTTTTCCTCACCCGCAACTTTGGCGGCAACCCAGGCATAGTCGGGACCGTCGCACCTCCCACTGCTGGCAATCTCTTCCAACAGAAGCAGAACGAGAATGTGCCTGAGCAGTTCTTCGCCAACCTCAGGTCTATGAACCCCGAGTCGAACCAGAAGAGTGTGCAAATGTCCCCAGAGCAGCTCCAGGAATCTATGAAGAACTGGCTTCAGCAGCTTTTCGAGGCCGGATCTGACGAGAACGCCCACGAGAACTCGATCGCCAAGACATTCTCGACCCTGTTGCGGGACGAGAAAATGCGCCAGGGCATCGCGTCGACCCTGGCGAAGGCTGCCCCCGCACTGCTTGACGCCAAGTGCATGGGCGTCCAGCTATCGGTCTATGTGCCTCCTCCGGCCGGCCACCCTAACGCAGGCGCCCTCCCGTCTCCTTCCTTCTCCAACCATATCCAGCCGGCTCCTTCGAATCAGGAGGGCAGCTGGCTCTCGAAGATCTTAGGCGACGATGAGCAAAAGCGACGCAAGGTCGCTGCCGCCGCGGCTGTCCTTCACGGTCGCAAGGGCGCCGGGAAGAAACCTACGAGCGTGGCCCAGGCGAGAGAAAACCGTGGCCTGCAAAAGTTGCACGGACTGTGTCGTCCTGTTCCCCTCACGACGCCCACCGATTCGGCCAAGAGACGGGCGTGGGACCAGTGGAGACGTCGTGAGTACTCCGCCGTCACATTCAAAATCAACCGGAAGGCTCTCAATCAGAATTTGAAGAGCTGCAAGGTGAGCGAAGCGAGGATGCGTCTATTCCGTTTGTTACACTCCTCTCTGAGAAGGCGACATTTCTGTTTCTACACAATTCTAACTCGTACGCTCATCGCAGCTTCGCCTTGGGGGCTTGGATTCGGCCTCGTCGGGCACCCTGAGAGGACTTCTCTCCATCAAGGACTGCGTGTCACAAATGGGCGATGTTGTCAAGGCAGCTGTTGAAATCGAGGCTAGCCGAGCTCGTATCATGAAGCTCCAGGGAGCCCAAGAGGACGAGACTGAGACTAACGGCAGGGAGGATGAAGGGCTGGTTGCTGAGTTGGAGGGCTTCTCTACGGTGCGAGCATCCTCAATAGAGGCCGCCCTCTCCTCAATCTGCGGAGTTGCCTCTGCCCCTGGGGCCGACGTCGGAATTGAGAACGTGAATTCCGTCAAGTCCAGGACAAAGGAGGAGATCGCTGCCTTGGCCGAGGACAAGCACGAGAAGGCGCTTGTCAACCAGGTCGTCAGTGCGGGCTCAATTGGCGTCACTTATGATATGATCGGTGGTTTATCCGAGGTGAAGGAACTGCTGAGGGAGTCCGTCACGTATCCCCTCAAGTTCCCTCAATTCTATTCCGAGGGAATTGCGAGAGAGGCCGTGAAGGGCGTCCTGCTATTTGGCCCCCCTGGAACCGGAAAGACCATGCTGGCCAAGGCCGTAGCTACGGAGGGCGGCGCCACCTTTTTGGCCGTCGACGCTTCGTCAATTGAAAACAAGTGGTTGGGCGAGAGTGAAAAGAACGCCAAGGCCGTCTTCACGCTGGCCCGCCGCCTCGCGCCGTGCGTCGTTTTCATAGATGAGGTGGATTCGATCCTGTCGTCGAGGGAATCCAACGACGACTCCTCGCATTCTACTCTTACCTCCGTCAAGACGACGCTCATGAGCGAATGGGACGGACTCAACAGCGGTACCAACGGCGAGGGCGATGCAGGCTCGTCCCGCGTCATCGTCATCGGCTCCACCAACCGACCCTTCGACCTAGACGAGGCGGTACTCAGAAGATTTCCTAGGCGCATCATGGTGGACTTACCCGACCTTGAGACGCGCCGCGAGATTCTAGAGGTGACTCTGAACCAGAACCGCGTCAGCAAGGACGTCAACTTCACCAAGCTGGCTGAGAAGCTGGATGGTTTCACCGGCAGCGATTTAAAGGAGTTGTGCAGGGAGGCTGTGGTCAGGATATCACACGAGCAGGCTAGTGTTCTGGATAAAGGTGGTGATCTGCCGGACGGCTTGCGGTTGCGGGAGGTGCAGCAGAAGGACTTCGAGCAGGCGCTAACGAAGATTAAAAAAAGTGTGTCGGAGAAGGGAACGGAGCTCAAAAAGGTTGACGACTGGAACAATGAATACGGAGAGATAAAGCGCAAGAAGAAGCGGCGAGGCGATGACTTTGCGTCCATGTTTCTATAGTTTTGGAGTTTGGGTTAGTTAAATAATTGTGCTGCGTTATATTTCATTTCGAAGGTTGATTTCGTCATTTCATTAAAAAGTCCTTGCTGTACTCGAAAGCCATGAAACCTAGCGCACCAGGTAGAAAGGCAGATCTCAGGGTAGCGAATTCAGTTCGGTTTATAATAGCTGGTCTACTACCAGTCACTTTCACTTCCAAGGGTTCGACGAGCGAACTCGCTACCTGAGAAAGGACCCCTGCCACGCCACCGGCCACCCCGATCCCAATTGCGTGCTCCGCGCCTATTTCGTCATTCTCATTGTTGTCCAGTTTATGCGTTACGTTGTTCTCAATCCCAGTCTTAATATATTCGTAGCTTCCGAACAGTACAGCGTGCGACAAGCCATGGTGCAGCACACGATAATGTGGGAGGACTCGATTGCCAGCGAACCTATCTAACGCAAAGGACATGGAACCATGTGCGCTTCCCGCGATCGCGCCTGCCCCAAAATGCACTGGGATTGGAGGAGGGGATTTTTCACTCCACTCACGCAACAGAAAATCGTAACCTTCCCACGCAACAATGCCCAAGCCAGTGACCTTGGCAAATTCCATAGCTCCTCGTGCCAAAACTCGAAAGGCGCCCGAGAACCCGCTTATCTTGAACTCTGATTTTACACTATCGACTGACAAACTATCCGCAACATCGCCTAGCGTTGCGCCTCGATCAGCCACCTTAGCGATCGTCTTCACTGGCAACTTGCCAACGCCCGCCTTTTGAACTATTTTGACGGCTGATTTCTTAGCGGCCTGCGTTGCCCCGGACTTGGCCATTTGCTTTGCTCCGGCCTTTACCCCGGCCTTTGCTACTGTTGTCGTGCCAGTCTTCACCGCACCAGACTTGAGACCGGACTTCAGAGCCATTCGAGCTGTAGATCTTGCTGCTGCGGCGCTCACACCAGAGCTGTCGTTGTTCTCCGATTCAGAATTATCATTTTTCTCTTTAATCCCATCTACGTTGTTCATTTTCTTGCTAGAAGAAGGGGATTGACTCGTTGCCAGGGAAAATGAATTTGGTATTTGGTAGCTGTTTGCCTCTGTTTGGGATCTCCATTATACTTTTATATACAAGGTATGGATCACCATATTGACTGCTATTGTGCCTTTGCGTGAATTATATATGTATCCTCTCAAAAACAATGTAACGATGTTCTTCGACGTTCGTTGAACCTCACAATGGCTCAAAAACAACTTTTTTCTGCTCTCCACTCTTACCCACCGCTCCTTTTCTTTTCGCAGCCAAATAACCGTAATCATGGCCACCATGTCACGCGACCTCGCTCACTTTAGTAACACTCTCTCGTGTTTCACCGGGAAGCTCGAGAGTAGCACTAGCAGCCTGCTTCAGGACCTCAAGCTTGGAAAACATCCAAAGGCGAATGACGGAAGCATTTTTATCAACAGCTGCAACACTCAGCTCGCTTCCATCGATGAAAAGGCCGAGCAGGTTGAGTCGTTTTTGATTGGCAACCCTGACGAAATGAGCTTGGGTGATCTCTCCGAGCTCTGTTCGATCATGCAGGAGTCAAATAGGAACACGTTCACCAAGATTGAGACCATTCTCCGCCAGTACGGCTTCAAGAGCAACAACTCTACCTCTCCCGCACCCGTCCCCGCCGCGGCCCCCGTCGCAGCTCCTGTCGCGGCCCCCGTCGTCATCGAGGAGGAGGAAATGCCTGTTGAGGAGAACTCTCTTACTCCCGAGCAGTCTCCAGCCCCTGTGGTCGTCGAGGACGACGAAGCTGAGGATGAAGCCGAGGCGACTCCCCAACCCGAAGAGGAGGAGGAGGAGGAGGACAAGGAAGGAGACTTCATCACGCCCAACAAGCCGGGCTACACTCAGAACCTCGCCAAGGAGGACTCTCCTGAGACGCCGCCCACGCCGACTATGGATATGATCGGCATTAGCAACGTTGCCAAGTCTGTCCTCACGGGCGGCCCCAAGAGCAGCACGAAGAAGCTCGCTTCCCTCGAGGCCATCCACCAGCGCCTTCAGCAGCAACAGACCCCTAAGCCCATGAGCGTCAGCGAGCGCGTCGCCAACCTGCGCGCCCAGTTTTCCAACGCGAAACCAATCACCTCCGCGAGGAAGGTTTCAGCTGTGGAGAAGCTTGAGGCGCAGAGGAGCTCCATCAGCTTCGCTGCTTCGACGACTTTCACGCCTGCGTCTGTCGCCAGAAGGCGCAAGTTCGTCGCCACTCCAGGTTCGAAGGACAAATCGGTCCTTGAGGAGAGGGAGACTGAAGCCGAAACCGAACCCGAGCCGGAGCACGTCATGAACTCTCCTCAGGCGGGACCTTCCCCTCCTGCGGCTCCGTCCCCCGCCCCCTCTCCTCATCAAACTAACCAGCTCTCAACCCCCATCCCCCCACCGACCGTTGAGAGCGCGAAAAGCTACCGTTCCGACGGTTCCATGCCCACGCCGACCATGAGTCCCCCTACAATCGAGCTTGCCGTGGACATCGCCGCCGCACTCAGGCCCGTGGAGACCAAGCAGGTAAGAAATGCGAGGATCAATTCTTTGTTGTAATACCACTCGCCACCATCACATAATACAATTTATTCTAACTAGTCGCTTCGCTCGTCGCAGACGGGAGAGACGACGCCCACATTCAAGAGCCCCCCCAAGACTCCTGCGGGCAAGAAGACCGTTGAGAAGGCCTTGGACATGGAGAAGGTTGGCACGCCCTCGACGCCTCCCACCCCCTCAGCCCCTGACACTATCACCAAGCCCAAGAACCTCACGTTCGAGGCGACCACCCCGTCAGCGACTGAGATTGCCTCCACGGCCTCCAGCGAATTCACCTCCCCCGACGTGCCTACGCCCGAGGCTCCGTCTATGAAGAGGTCCACCGTGAAGAAGGCACCCAAGTCCATCGTGGAGGAGAAGGTGAGCGCAGGGTTAGGATTAGTTACGTCAGTCTAGCACAATTTAATCCGCACAATTTACATCTCTAACTCATCGCTTCGCTCGTCGCAGGTCACTGGAACCCCGGAAATTATGTCCTCTCCCCCCATGCCTGTCCTCGCCTCGGCGAAGAAGGTCAAAATTTCCACGCCGCTTGTGACCACCGCTGGTCTGATGGTTGGAACGCCTGAGACCCCCCCCTGCATCGAGACGAGGTGAGTTTGGGTTTGGGTTTAGTTGCTTGTAGTTGAGTTGGTGCGATGTGTGAATAATATACTAACGCGCGAACGGTACGGTGCGGATCGCAGTCTCGCTGTCAGCACTGTCAAGAAGGCCAAGCCTTTCGAGGTGCTCTCTGAGACCCCCCCAGCTGCCGCTTCAACCCCCGCTTCCTCCCAACCCTCGCCCAACCTTCCTACGCCCCCCCCCATCACCCTCGCGTCGGCAAAAAAGGCTCCCGCCTCCCAGAAGACTACTTTCGCGTCGCCGGAATTTGCCGTCGAGACGATGCAGATGCAGTCAGCCAGGAAGGCCACCCCTGTTGCGTTGGTCAATGCCAAAGTCAACACATCGACCGCCTCTAGTGCGGCCACCCCCGAGACGCCCCCTGAGCTCGACGCCGCCAACTTGAGCCTCACTTTGTCCAGCACCAAGAGCATTCTACGAACTCTTTCCCTGAGCTCGCAGAAGAGCTCCGTCAGCTCCCTCGGCTCGCCTGAGGTCAGCACCCCCCCTGTTGTCATGAGAAGCAGCACCAAGAAGGCGCTGAAGGCTACCAGCCCTCCCAACACGCCGCTCCTCGCCTCCGCTTCCAAGAAGCAGCTGGACAAGAGGGAAAGGGCGGGGAAAGAGAAACAGGAGAAGGAGGGCATTGTCAAGGGGCTCTTCGAGGGAGGAGCTGCGGAGGCGGGTGACGAAGAGTCTGTAGTAAGCGAGCTCGCCCCCCTCGCGACGCTGAAGTTAGTCACCCAGGACGAGTGGGACCGCGCGCCCCGCCTCGTCAAGATGCAGGCAAAGCTCGAGCCACTGAACGATGCCGTCTCCAGGTTCAACAACTGGTTCGGGAAAAACTTGAATAAGGAGGAGGTGGAGGAGGCAGCCGCCATGGACCTCAGCGGGAAACGCATGATTCTGATGGGCCTCGCCCACTTCGGAAGGCTTGTCATGGGGGAGAAAGATGGAAAGAAGGTCTACAGGGCTGCCTCTTAATGGCGCCGTTGATGTAGAGTTGGTGAGTTAGGGTTACATGTTAAGGAGAGTGAAAATAAATTCTTGGAATGGAAATGTTATTTTTAGGTCTTATTTGCTGCGACAAGTGCAAGAATTTATTTGAGTGTGAGGGTACGTCAAATTGCGTGCCACGAGTGACCGACTACGGCGTTACTTACGTCGTAACGTCGATTTTCGATCGAATTTGAAAAATCACGATTTGAGTTTTAGGCATTTCAAACATTTTTTTTGATAAATTAGGGTCATATTCTTCTTTTTGAGACCTCTAAGATGAATAATATCCATTCAAAAAGGCAATTGTAGTCTGTTTCAACAAAAAAGTGGTAATTTCCAATTTGAGCTGGATGTGTTCTCAAAGCTATTTAAATATTCTCATTATTTTAAATATGATGCTTATTATGTTCATAAACCCTTTTATCATGAATTTCTATTTTGAAAATTGGCCAAGGACTTTTTTGGAAAAGCCGAAAAGAAGTGTTGGTATTTTAGAGGCCTCAAGATGAAGAATTTGTCAACTCTAAACTATTAAAATACCTCAATCTTGAGATAAAACTTTTCTCTGGGAAACAACCTCAATTTTCTCTTTCTCTTTTCCTAGCGTCTGCTGCGCGAACAGCCCACCAACTTTAACGACACACACATTTTATGAGCTACAAATTTTCTTCATTCTACCAGATTATTGTCGTCCTCGTCGGTCAAAACTCCCCCCATCTCAAAGTCCCCGTCGAAGGTCATGTCATTAGCGTTGACGGGCGCGTACTTGTTTGGATCTATTGCTGGGGAGGGGAGCCAGAGGTAGGTAACGTGACCCAAAATACCCAAAATATAAATATCCGTCAGGACGTATCCGATCCAGGGGATGCCCCATTCTGTCTTGTCGGCCTGCGAGTCCAAAATCAAGGTCAGGAGGAAGATGGCCGGGAAGGTGGCGATCAGGCAGCACAGCTTCCTGAACAGGCCCCTCTTGGCGGTCAGCATGTCCCCTCCCGCGGATCCGGGGTGGGCGACCATGATGTTGTCGTCGGAATTTCCGACCGTGAGGCTCTTGATGTGCCTGAGTGAGTTCCTGACACTGATGAGCAGCCAGGCAATCCAGACAGAGGCGCTGAACACGGCCCAGCCGTTCCTCGTTTCGGCGTCCATGACACCGTAGAACACAATGAAGATAGCCCAGGTGGAGCCCAGGAAGACTAGGAACGCTCGGGTGGACTTCCTCATGGAGTGCTGGATGAGCCACTTTCCGTCAGCGGTGAGGGTTACGACGACCTGACAGGCGAAGATGGTGGAGAAGTGCGCGACGGTGACCATGATGGTCCAAAAGTCCCAGGAGACGAGGGCCGCGAACGTCCCGCTGTACAGAACATTCATGTCGATGCTCTTGCTCGCGTTGACGTGGACGTAGTACAGCAGGGCGATGAAGGTGAAGCCGCACTCTAAGTAGACGAGTAGCGAAACCGCCTAAGTTAAGTGGGTTAGATAATGCAGCCACCTTGTCGCTTGCTTCGCTCGCAGCGCCTCTCTTCTTCTTCTTCTTCTTCTCACTCACCTTCTGCAGACCCAGCAGTTGTCCCTGGAACTGGATGCTCCGCTTTACCCAGAGGATACTCATGACACTGTAGCAGATGAAGGTCACCGCGTAGAAGGGGATCAGCCCCAGCAAGTGATGGGGCAGGCTGCCGTGGGAGAAATTCCAGTTGAAGGTGATGTCGAACTTGAAGTGGTTCATCTCCGTCCTCGCAATGTCCGAGCCCGAAGTTTCGCTATGGATCAGCGCGCAGTTCGAGACCATCACGAGGTACTCGACGTTGGGCTTGGGAGGCTTCATAACGACCTCCAAGTCCTCAAATGCGTCTCCGTCCAGCTTCAAGTCAACAGCCATGTAAGTGGTGATAGTCGAGGAAGGACCGCTTGTGTACCACATGCCGGTTGTGTACCCAGCCATGGGCTTCACCTCTGGGAAGTACAGCCCTTGCCTGGCGCTGCAAACAGACGCGTCCGCAGCGAGAGCGCCCTTCCCCGGCGTCATGCTACACTCCGGGGGCAGCTCTACCGTGGTAGGGTCGTCTTTCTGCCTCTGCCAGTCGCAGGCCGAACCCGCCTCTTCCCAACAACAATTGAGATTGCTCGCTTCGTAGTCCTCCAGGAGCTGCATCAGGCTGATCTGAATTTGGTACGTCATTTCCGACGGCTCCACTAGCTTCCTGTCCTCTCCCTCAGCTTCCTCTCCCTGTTATGTGCGTGTGCATGTGCGTGTGTGTGAGCGCGCCACTAAAAAGCCACAACTCTACACATTATCTATCATCTCACCTCCGCTTCCCCGCCCCCGCCCTTCCTCCCCTCCCCGGTCATCCGCAGATTACTTATCTTGACCGTCACGTACTCCCCCGACAACAGGGTAGTGGTCGGATAGTGGCTCGAAGAAGAAGGGTTCAGCTGAGATGAAAGTGTGAGAGACGAGAGTAAGAGTGTAAGAGTATTGGACGCACACGCCTGTGCTCAAAGACCGCTTTGACTTCGGACAATCCTCCTCGCTGCTTCGCGCTGATTTTCAATCCCCTTCCACTCCTCTCACCTCATCTTCGGACGGACAGCGAAACTGCGACTCGGCGCGACCACTATAACAAAACTTTTCGCCGCCCTCCAGGTCCGTGTCGGGGTATGAATCAATGAGGGTGCCTGCAAGACAAAACGCGGGTAGAGTCGAGATGATCGCCAAGATCTTCATCTTCATTTTACGAAAGCTCTGCGTCTCTGTGCGTATGTATCACCAGAGCGCGTTTATTCAACAAGAGATATAGCCACACGCGCACGGCCTAGAATAAGGCAGGTGTTCGATCTTTGACTGAAAGCTCCAACTTTCTCAGCATTTTTAGCATTTTTTTCAAGGCCCTTTCGAGCAAAAGTAGTCGCTACAAAAACTCCTCTCTTTACCTTTTCTTTCACTATCACATCGTGTAACGGACATAACGGCACAACCAACCAAAACCAACACAACATTAACGTCCGATTCCACTTTCATTTCCGCTCATTACGCGAATATCACCCCATAAATCAATCAAATTGCAGCTCTCCTCTTCCACGTTCCCGAGCCTTAATCAATGTCGCTGCTCGCCTCCAACCCGGGCCTGCGGACCCGCGTCTTTTCGCTGTCCGAATCTTACAACGGATCTTCGACTGACAAGTCGGGCATAAGCAAAGCGGAAGGCGTGGAGCTGATCAAGATCTCTCAGCGTGAAATCAAAGCAGCGATCTCCATAATTAGCGGAGGCAACTCTGACAAGGAGAACGCCGAAGGCAACAGCGTAAACATCCCCACGAGGGATCCGACGACACCAGTCAAGAGCTGCGCTACACCAATGGCGAGATCCACGCCGGGCACCCCAGCAACCGCAATGAAGGTGAGGATTCCAAATACTTTGCCTCGTTTCGTTAAGTTTCATTTAGTTTCACCTCAGCTCACTCCACTCCCCGCACATCCAGACCCCCACGCGGAGCCAATCTGCCGCTCTACCCCCCTCCGCTTCCGCTGACGCCCTCTCCCACCTGCACTCCGCCTGCACTTCTCTCCGCTGCGTCGTCTTGACCTCTCCGTCCCTCTCAAAAACGTACAACTCTTCCAATCCCCTCGGCCTGGAGAAAATATGCTACCACGTGATCTCTGCCGCTGTCGACTTGCTGTCCAGGTCCAGCGGGAGTGTCGCCACAGACGCAGCCAAGTGTGGCATGGCGGCCTACGAAGTTATGGGAGTGCTGGTTAAAAATTACGTCGACGATTACAGCATCGAAGACGACGAGAACATCGTTAGGTGAGCAATTCTTCCCTCCTCGCCCCCCTCCCCCCCTCCACTCCTCCGCTCACCCCCCCAAACAGTCTTCCCTCTTTGACGTCAAAACCCACCCCCCGATCCCCTCTCCTCTACTCGATCCCGACCCCAAATCCCACCTACACTTCTGGCTCTAACGATTTTGACAGGCAGCTAACGAAGATAATTGCCGGAGTCTCCATAAATGCCTCGCGGTGCGCCTCCGAAGTATCCCTCCCCACCGTTTCCCCCTCCACCTCTTCCTCCTCCTCTTCTCCTCTGAACTTTGGGCAGAAGTTCGACGCGGCGTTTTCTCTCCTCCAGAGCGACCCGTTCGGCGGGGGCAGCATACTCTACTCAACCGCATTACCGTACATCCAAATAATGCGCGGTCTAAAGATGGAGAAGGAGGGCGACAATTACAGGGAAAAGGGGCACAAATTCTTGTGGAGCTTTGCATCTCGCGTGGACAAGGCTTACGCCGCCAAGTGCCAATCTTCGAAGACGGCCAGGATTTCTCTCGAGATGGTCTGTTTGGAGCTCCGTCGCCAGGTGAGACGCTACCCGGCGCATTCTTTGCCCTTCAGATCTCCAATCATTACTCCATTATTCTAACCAACGCTTCTCACGCTGCTCACACTTCTCTCAGGCCTGCCTTCTCCTCCTCGCCTCCCCTCTCCCCGTCCCCTCTACTTCCTCTCCTCCCGTCCCCGGCCCTCACCTTGAGGCCGCCGCATCTGCCGCCCTCCGCGCGTGCGGAAACTACACCCAGCGCTGCGCCGCAGTCTCGGCGACTCACATCTCCTCCCCCTCTTCCTTCCTCCCTTCCTTCCACTCAACGATTTCCCCCCTCCTGACAACTAACATCGTCAAGAGCAAAAAGCTCCCGCCCTCCTTCTCTGAATACTCGGCTTGGCACATCTCGACGTCTCCCGAGTCCATCTCAAACATCCTGCCAGTTCTAAAGTCAGACACGCCGTCGTCAACGTCCCTGAAAATTCTCGCGACGATCTTGAACCTTCTATCCGATTCAAAATCAGAGAGCTACAATCAAATCAAAGACTCAATCGAAACGCTTCAAAAAAGCGTGAAGGCCGCCGACAAAAAGGTCGTGGCGCGATGCTTCAGAATACTCAACGTATCAAAACTCCCCTCCCTGGTTTCCAACCTCCTAAACTCCCCGCCAGCCGGAATCGACTCTCTTTCCTTGATCCTTTCCACCTGCATCGCCCCGTTATCAACCTCCTCGACCCCTCAGCAGGCGGTGGACTGCTTCGTCAAGTCCTCGGTACTGCTAGATCTGACGCCGTCCACTGCCAACCAGGCGTTAGCTTCAGCTTGCCTCCTGAAGGGCTACAAAATTAGCAGGGCCTCCGAAAATCCCAACGTCACTTTGTCGGCAGCCAAGAGTCTTGCAACCGTCGGTCGCCGGAGATACGATAGTCAATCATATCTAGACGCAGTCACTCCCATCATCATGAGCATAAAGTGCTTTACGCTACGCGGTAGTTCCTCAAAGGGCCTGGATGGTGACACAGATGTTCATCAGTTGAGCCTGAGATACGGTTTGTTGGGCATGTGCCTGACCAAGCTAGGCCTCACAAAATTATCCCTCCAGTGCTACATCCAAGCAACCAGGGTTAGCCTCGGTTGCGTTAACATCGAGAGCTATATCAACGATTCAATTTTAGAGTCGGGGAGGGGAGGGGTCAGCGTTGCTGCCGGAAGCGTCAAGAGCATGTTGGGGTGCTGGAGCGATAACCTTAACGGCAAAAGTAAGGGTTCATCTGATTGCTCAATCATAGGGAAGGAAGCGTGCGAGTTATTGGCTGACGACAACTTCATCATCAACTGTGACGGCGAGAACGATCATGACAACAGTACTTTCGTTGGATTTATTCAACACCATCTGACGACCACTCCAGAGGTTTTAACCGCAGTCCTATGCGACGCTATTAAAATATGCGGTTCGACGAACAGCAACAGTGGCGTCGTGAGCAACATTATCGACGGCGTTAGGCGTTTCGTAGGCAGCGGCGACGACAGTGAGCTTTTACTCAGGATGACACTCTTGAGAATCAGCGCAAGCGTCGACAACGACAGCAATTTAAACTACTACGCCGAAGCTAAAAATATTCTCAACTCAACCGTAAAAGCAGGAAACACAGCAGAGCACGTTTTTGCCTGCAATGTGCTGTGCTCCGACATGTCGATTCACCACCATATGCCCTCAAAGACGAGCAAGACCCACTTGAGCGATTGTCGAAGGTTGCTCAACAAGGTCTCCTCCGCCAAAAACAAGTTCGTCCTTTGCATGAGACTGAGGAGCGAGTACATGTTCCTGAGGGACATCGTCAAGACTGTTGAATGCGACAGCTTGTTGGAGACTTTGTCCACGCACGCGAGCGTCAATGAATGTGTCGACGAGTGGAGCACGAACTGCTGGGAGCGAGTTGAGTTCAGCGACTTGACCAACTCTCTGATAACTGACCTTCGCAAGGGCGAAGACACCTACTCTCAAATCGAGGCCGCAGTCGCGACGTTAAAACAGCAGAAGCCGAAAACTTACGCTCTGACCCTCGCCATGGTTGACTTGGCCGAAGCGGCCGAGAGGCACGGAAAGTATGTAACCGTGAAGGATATACTTAGAGAGGTCATCGACATTAGCAAAGAGAACATCAGGAACAACGGAGGCAAGGAATGGCTTGGCATCCTCGCGGAGAGCTTGGGCGAGCTAGGGAGGGTCTGGGGGCTCCTGGGAGACAAGAGAAGGGCGGAGGGATACTTTACCGCTAGTCTAGAGAGCTTGGCTTTCAGAGAAAAGAACGTCGGAGAGGACGACTACGACAGCGACGCAACTTCCATGTCAATAGAACCCACCTTCAGAGCACTTCACAATTGCTTATACAGCGTCAAGACCAAAGCCGATAACTGCAAGCTTTTCAGCTTGCCGAGCGAAAAATCTTCCGTAACCGCCTCGGACGACATTAAAGACGTAGGAAGTGACATTGAGTACAACGTGATAGCTATCAACAAGCTACTCATGAACGGTGATATGCTTCGGAGGCGTTCGAAAGGGGCGAATAACGGATTTATGAAGGAATATGAGATGGCCGAGAAGGTTTTGGACGTCATTAGGAGCAAGGCCTACGGGTCAAAGCTGACCGAGAGTAACCCTAACCCCGAAGAGAGGTTGCTGAAACTCAAATCCAAGGTTAATGTGAGGGTTGCGAGGGGAAGGGAAATTTTGGAGGGTTGGGGGGCGAAGGTGGAGGAGAGTTACCTTCGTGTTGCCAATTCAAAAGTCTCGGAAGGCATTTCAAGAACCTACGCCTGCTACAGATTGGGCCGTAATAGGCTCAAAACGGCTAAGAGCAACGGCGAATTGGAAAAGCTTTGGGAAAGTGGAAACACTACCTACTGCGAGGACGCGAGAGAATTATTCAAGCGTGCCACTGAAAGATGTGGACCGGGGACTACAAGCCTTTCTCGTCGTGTCCTCAGGTGCTTAATTTTGACGTCGGGCCCCTCGCGACCTCTCAACGGCGTCGTAAGCTTACATCGCACGATAGGAGTGGCATCTAGAATCAACATCAACCACAACGTCGACTCAGAAAGTTTTAGTGTGCTCGATGACGAGAGGCTCAGCGACGAGGAAAGGGGGAGGAAGGTTGTGGAAATAGCCGAGGTTATGGAGGAAGGGTGGAACGTAGTAGGGTTGGGGATTTGCCCAGGGGGAGAACTCTTGATCGGGGGATTGCGAAAGTCGTCCGACGGAGTGACCCCGACCATTAAATGCATCCTCGACAAGTCCACATTCCTCTCCTCATCGCTTGCAAAGCTCGACGCCCTCCTTGAAGATTCCCGCCGGCAGCTAGAAGGAGTTGACGTTGACAAGGCGAAGGCTTTCGGCGAGAAGGAGAAGAGGGAGTGGTGGAAGAGAAGAGAGTCGACCGACAAAGGTCTTAAGGAATTAATGGAGGAGATAGAAGGAGCTTTCGGGGAAGAAATAGCGAATTTATTGGGAGACGAACAAACATCAGCTGCAAACTTATGTAGTAAGTTTGAGGAAGCGTGCGTTGTCGACCTCACTTTAGACTCCGACTCAGACTGCGACGACGCTCCTAGCCTAACGCAGGTGGAGGTCAAAAAGATGACAGTGGCGATGCTGAAAAAGGAAATATTAGAAAGAGACGAAGAGAAGAACATCAAGGGTTTGAAGAAGGCTGGGTTGCAAGAATGCCTCCTGGACATGGTAAAAGGCGAGAAGAAGCGCCTTTCGGCTGTGGCGCCCGCCCCTAAGCCTAAAGCACAGAAAAAATCCTCTTCGAGTGGTGGGACGCTCATACTTGTCCTCGACGAGCGGCTCCATCGCTTCCCCTGGGAGGCCATGCCGATCCTCGAAACCGAGTCTGTTTGCCGTGTCCCGTCCCTCCCTTTCATCTTCGCCCCCTTGATCGAGCGTGGCGGAAGGCTCCCTAGTGTCCGCCCTGACAAATGCTTCTACATCCTCGACCCCGAGGCCAACCTTCCGACGACTAGCAAAACCTTAAAGCCGGTGCTGGACTCTCTGAGCCGGCAGAAAGGCTACGGATGGAAAAACAATCACTGCGGCAGCCTCCCACCGATTGAGACTCTCGACCGGCTCAAGGAGGAGGACGGCCTTTTAATTTACTGCGGGCACGGCGGAGCAGAGTGCTGTTTTCCTCGGGCCGAAGTTGAAGACCGACTCATGAATAAGGAGAGGGCGTGCAAGTCGTCACTTCTCCTCTTCGGTTGCAGTTCCGGACGGTTGAGCGCCGGCGGAGGTGCAACCCAAGGGTTAGGACCAGCGTTCAAGACCTTGGAGTACGAACCAGAAGGCGTCGTGACCTCCTATCTCTCTTCCGGAGCTCCGTGCGTAGTGGGTAATCTTTGGGATGTCTCTGATCGAGACATTGACAGGTTCAGCATAGAATTCCTCGATAAGTTTTTAAGCGACGAGGATAGCGACATGGCAAAATGCATCAGCGAGAGCAGAAAAGTTTGTAAAATGAGGTACATAGTTGGCGCTGCAGTGGTGGTGTACGGAGTACCCATTAAAAAGGGAAATAAATGAGTTCTTTTTTGATAAAGTTACTTTTGTTTTGTTCTCAAATCTTAATCTTAAATCTCTTTGTCTTCGTTCACAACCCCCCACCCCCCCTCCCCTCCCCTCCCCTCCCTCCCTTTCCCTCCCTACCCTAACCCCACGTTCTATTTACAGTTTGTCGTAGCTAGGGTGTAGTTCGTGAGTGCTCTTCGCCTTGCCAATATCCGCCAAGCCAGGTCGAGCAGGAGGAGAGCGAGTAGGAGCGGCCCCGAGCAGTACTGGCTGTTGACTCGTTCGCATAATTGCGGAACTCGGGCCGGTGCTGCTCATCCTGGGGCTACCCGCTCCAAGTTCTTCCCCCCCTTTAGCTGCCCACGACGGACTTCTCTGGAAATCCCGTCGTGGGTCACCGCCACCGTTCCCGCCACCGTTCCCGTGCATTGAGATCGGCGGGTTTTTCGGCTGACCCCACTTTCTCTCGACGGGTTCTCTATTGAAGCCGAACATGCTTATTCGCTTCTTCTCTACGACCTTCACCACCACCTTCTCGGCCTCATCTATCAAGGAGTCAAGCTCATCTTCCCTTGATATGGGGGCTGTTTGTCGGGACATGCGTTTGGCCTGTTCTTTGATCTCATACTCCTCCTCATTTCTCTTGACAGTTGTTTTTTCCACGTATTGCCTGTACTCATTGAGGTTTTTGTTTTGCTCTAAGGTCCTGGCTATCTGCGACTTGTCTTTCCAGAGACCCAAAGTCTCCTTGTACATGTGATCGAGCCGTTTAGTCCACAGACCCTTGGCCTTGGTGTTCTCGTAAAATTCTCTCCTTGCTAGCCTACCCCTGAACATGGACTGCAGCATGCACGCTGCGTTGAATTCATCCGTCAGGTCACACAGGATAGAGGTCTTGTCCATAATGTTCATCTTTATCCTCAACTCCCCACTTAAGCTCTCCATGAGCTCCGTGTTGATACTGTCGAACGTCTTCTGGTCAAGCTCGCTCATGTCCATAGCTCCATCGAGGCCGAAACCTTTCCTTGCGAAGGCCGAGAGGACGTCTAGGAAGAAGACCATGCCGTACTTGTCCCTCTTGATGCCGAGTTCCCTGATGAACTGGATGATATGCTTCCTCCTCACAGTATGGCCGAACCTATTGACCTGCATGACATCCGGCTTGTATAGGTCTTCCTCCTTACACGTCACTAGGCGCTCCTGTCCCTCGAGGCCAAGAGGCGATGGGAGCCTGTACAGAAGGTTGACGAGTTTGTAGCCCTCCATGAAGTAGTCCTTCTCGGTATCCAACTCTCTCCACAGCTTTCCGAAGAGCTCGATATGGTCATTGTTGAGGTGCATGTCGTCTTCGCTCTGCGCCTCCGCGAAATTTTCTAGAATAACGGCGATAAAAAGGTTGAGCATAATGAACGTACCAACAACCACAAATGCGACAAAGTATGGCAAAGCCACGGAGAACCCCTTGGCCTCGAGATCGTGCATCAGGCCATTCCAGCTTTCTCCAGTAGCTGTCCTGAAGAGCGTCAGCATGCTATACCCGAAGCTTCCGAAGTTATTTCGATCACTAATGAACTCCAAGTCGTCATAATTGGCCGGTGTGACGTCAGCGAAGAGGTTCATGCCCATCACGGCGAAGACGTAAAGGCAGAGCATCAGGATGGACCCAACGTTGCCAAGACTGGGGAGACTAGTGAAGAGCGCCACGAACAGGTTGAGCAGTGGCTTGTTGTGCTTGATGAGCCTGACCATCCTGGCAATACGGAGCACCCTCAAAATCTTGATATCGATACCGATGGAGATGCCCATACTGGAAGCGACCATGTCCAGGATGGAACAGACGACGATGAAGAAGTCGAAACGATTCCAGCCAGCAGAGAAATACTGCCTGAATCCGAGACCGGAAAACTTCAAAATCATCTCCATAATAAAGATTCCGTTCCAGACGTAGTCTACGCTGTCCAGGGCACTTTCGTAGCCAGGACTCATGTTGTGGTAGGGCATGGCCATGGAAAAGATGGACATCATGATGATAGCCATGATGAAGTTGTCGAACTTATCGGACTCTACTAGTACGTATAATTTCGTCCTCCAGTCCATCCAGGTATGATGGGTGCACAGGGTCCCGACGGTTTTGGCGCGTTCCCACGGACTTTTGAATCTCATGGGGGCCTTACTCTTCATGATGGCCTTCTGGGCCTTGACCCACTCGACCTGATCGTCGCTCAAAAAAAGGCTCACGTTGCCGCTCTCAGCCTTGACCTCTCCAAACTTGTTGATGACAACTCCTACGAATAGGTTAATGACGAAGAAGCTACCCAAGAAGATAAAGAACACGAAGAAGAACGTGTAACCAACGGCGGCATCGATCACGGGGTGTTTATCGATCGCCGTCACGTCGTTACACGAGGCCATGATGTCGGGCCACATCTCTAGACTTGCGATCTCGAACAAGGTCGTCATGGCCCTGGGCACGCTATCGAAGTGGTACGGTTGGTTGACCCATTTCCTTTCAACTCCCTCAACGTAGGTATTTCCATCCCCATCAGTGAGAGTGACGTTCGTCCAGTTCCCGACACATTGGTCGAGGTCCAGGGAGTACTTGTCGGTGTCTCCGTCTCCTTCGCAATAGTAAAGGAGCCCGCTGAAGAAGGTACTTCCACAAATGCTGAAGATGAGAAAGCACATGAGCACCACGAGAATCACGTTGATGCACGCAGGTAGCGCGATGAAGATTGCGTTGACCACCACCTTCAAGTTGGGAGCGCGGCTAATCATGCGGAGAGGACGAAGTCCCCTCATCGCCCTCAAACTCTTCAAGAAGGTTAGGTCAACCTTCCCAACGAGAACGATTCCGGCGACACTAACCATGACGATGACGAAATCGAGGACATTCCAGCTGTTCTTGAGGTATGCGGTCGGCCCCATGAAGAAACCCATCGCAATAATCTTCAGCATCATCTCTCCCACGAAGAGAATGGTGAGGGTGTAGTCGTTGACGGAGAGGAACTTGTAAAGGAACGAGTCAGGAGCTTCAGCGACGGCAGGCTCATCCATGGCCAACAACACGCTGCTGTATACTATCAGTAGTAGAATGATGTTGTCGAAAAGGGGGGCAACGACCTTCCTGGCGCACCACTGTCTGAATCCACTCTCTTGGCCAAAAATGCACAAGCTTGTCTTATTCGCCATGCACAATTCGAACTTGGCTTCTCTATCCAAAGCCGCCTTCTTGGCCCCCCTAACCTTCTGAACGGCGGTCGGCTCCATGAGACTTATGGCAGAGGGCGTGATGTCACCGATAGTGTACAGCCTGTCCAGGTCTGCAGAGAAGAGCATGCTGTCCGATTCCCATTCCATCGCGAGGACGGATGCGCCGCGGCTTCGCATGCTCTTCATTTCACCAACGCCAAGCTCAATAGTGCTATGGCGGGCCCTACGGATTAGCTCTCCAGGGGTGTGCTTCATCTGTTTCCTGATTTCTTCAGATTTCGCTCTCTCTCTCTGGTGGGCCGGTTTCTTAAGCTCTTGAATACCACTTCCGTCGTGTCCCCTCTTCTTCTTCTTAGGAGCGATGGCGAGGTTGAAGAAACCCAATTCTAGCAGACGCTGGCCTATGACGGCAGCGTCGCTGTTCTTCTTGGCGACGCCGTTATTCACGATAAACTCGAGCATTTCTTGGCCGCTGAAACAGTCCATGTAAGTTCTGGCACCGCGGTGCCTTGTCCTGACGTTGATGCCACGGCGGCAGAGTTTCACAAAGTTCCTCACAATCTTGAAGTCCTCCTTGAGCTCAGCGTCCATCATGCTCTCATGCCTGGCACTTTCAAGGTTGACCCCCTTCTTGGTCTTAATCTTGATGGACCCTTCATCACTTTCGATGAATGATTTGCCTAAAGTATTGTCAAGCATCTCCTTCGTAATGGCAAGCGCGGATACACTCTGCCTGATAGACTTGGTTATCATCGACTTCTCTTCATCGGACTCTTGAGAGAAGTAGCCAGTCACGTCTTCCTTGTTGGCCTGGTAAAGGTGGATGACATTGGCGTGGATCCTCTGAAGAGAAATTTCCGTTGAATCGAGGACGAAGTCGTACAGTCTATCTTTGCCCCTGATCACCTTCGTCGAAATATGTTGGCCGATCGTATGTCGGTTCCTTTTTTTCTTGGGCGGGTTCGAAGCTGCCATTTCTCGCGATAAAGGCGTGGCGACGTCGGTCTCCTCATCTTCTAACTCTTCGTCTTCGTTGACCTGCTGCAAACTCGACATCTCGACACCTTGTTGGTGTTTGGGGCTCGGAGGTTGTGGAGTCTGGATGCCCAACGCTATAGACATGCGCTTGAAAAACGTGGGCGTCGGTGGTGGAGGTTCCTCCTCAGGGAACTGATGCAAATCATGTGATGCCCCAAAGTAATAGCCATGTTCGGCGGCTTCTTCGCTTTCCTTCTTCCTCTTTTCCGTTTCTGCAGACAAGGTAGGTTGGTAGCCAGAGGTGTAGCCATTGCCACCACTGTCGTCCTCTTCTTCGTACTCGCCGCCGCCGCCGCCGCCGCCTCCCGAGGAACCAAAGAAGTAGCCGTCAGCCTCTTCCTTAGTGCTGGTAACTCTCTTCATCATCTTCTTCTTCTTAGGTGGTTTGCTTTTGCTTCCGCCAGCGCCAGCGCCAGCGCCAGCGCCAGCGCCAGCGCCAGCGCCAGCGCCAGCGCCAGCGCCAGAATCGTCTCCCAAATTAGCGCGTTCGCTTTCGGGAAGAGCAGCCCTTGCGGCGTCCCTTAGTGCTTTCTGCTCGGCCTTTATTTTGGACTTGGCGGCAGCGGCTTTGCTCATCCTCTCTTCCTCATCTTCAGTCAGCTCGCACATCTTGAAAATGAAGCACGACGGCATAGCCATGGAGTAGATATTCTTCAAAAGTATCCTGACCTTGATGAGAGCAGCTTTGACATCATTCTCGCGCTCAACCTCCTCATAAAAGTTTGTCTTGGACTCGCCCCCAGCCTGCTGGAAGTTATCGAGGAGGATAGCTAGGAATAAATTCAGCACGATGTAGTTGCCGATGCAGAACATGGAGCTGGCATAGACGGCACCGACGACGCCGTTGACCTTCATGACGTTGTAGAGAACATCATTCCAGTTTTCCCCCGTCACCACCTGGAAAACGCAGGCGAGGGCAAAACCGAGCGTGTTGAAGTTGGCGCGAGGGGTTTCGTCAAAGCCGTTCTCCTCGTTGAACTGTCCACCGTAGAATTGCATTCCGAAGAGCGCATAAATGAAGAGGAACAACATCAGAATCAACCCAAAGTTCGCAAGGCCTGGAATCGATCTAATCACGGTGATGATGAGCTGGTTGAGGGAGTGCCACGACTTGGCCAGCTTGAGGGTACGGAGGACGCGGAGGAGGCGGAAGGTACGCAGAGATGAAAAGCCGCCGCCAGATAGCAGGGCAACCTCGACCCAACTGAAGGTCACCACGGAGGCGTCGAAACTGTTGTACGGGTCAGCCAAGTAGTTGCAAATTCCCATGCCAATTGACTTGACGACCAACTCAAACGTGAAGAGAATAGTGAAGAACCAGTTGGCCTCCTCAAGCATCTGACGATGAGACTCCGAGGCACCGTGGAACTCCATACTCATGAAGAGCGTGTTGACCAGGATAGCCAGGGTGACGATGGTGCCAAAGTTCTCATCGGTGCCGAGAACATAGCTAGCGTCCCTGAACTCAGCGTACCATCTGTAGAGAAAGATGGTGTTGGGAAACACGACCTCTTGGTCGACCCTCCAGCGATCAGGAAATTCTAGCTGGGCCAATTTGTGGGCCTTGATCTTTTTCTTTTCTTCTTCGGCGGCGCGCTCGGCAGCCTCAATTTCAATAATCTCCTGTGGCATGTCAGTAGGGGGCTTCATGAGATCCTTGGCATTGGCCACGTAGGCTTCGTAAATGACGGCGACCACCAAGTTGATGGCGAAGAGACTTCCGAAGACTACGATCAAGATGAAGTACGGGAGGGCGATGAAGCCGACCGCGTCCCAAGCAGCGAAGCACATGTCGATCCAGCCCTCCAGACTCATGGCGGTGAGGATGGTGAGGAAGGCCTGGAAAATGTTATCGAAGCCTATGTTCCCCTCCCCAGGATCCTCGTTCCAGAGGCCTTTAACCGAGCCGTCCTCTCCAGAGATGACTTTGGGGCTGCAGATTTGACCTGCGTCGCACTGGCTCCAAGCGCCTGAGACCGTGCCGCAAATGGCCCAGTCGTCTTCGTCGACTCTCAGCCATTCAGTATCTGGATTAGCTGCCCAGTCAATGCCTTCAGGCTTCTCGAAGCATTTGTACCTCAGCTTCCCCATGAAAAGCTGGAGGCCAAAGATTCCGAATACGAAGAACATGAACCCAAGCAGGTTGCCGACGTTCATGAGCAAAGGCAAGGAGCTGAGAAGAGCGGCGACAAGTCGACGCACTCCCTCCACTCGTTGGATGGTTTTGAGAACCTTGAGGATACGAACTGGAATATTATTGGGGTGGGGTTGGGAAAAGGATTAGAGGAGGGGCCAAAATAGACAGCTACTACAGCTACAACATTCTTCTCACCTGTTCGGATTGCAGTCAAGTTCGGCCCCGAGCTCTCTTCTCCTTCCTGTGGGGGGTTGACGGCCTCTATGAGGGTCGGTAGCCAGCCCACACAAACAACGAAGAAGTCCATCTTGTTCCAGGGGTCGGCAAGGTAGGAAGACGGCTTCCCGTAGACACCGATTCCCACCATTTTAATGAGCATCTCGATGGTGAAGAGAATGTTGAAAATGACCTCACACTGGACGAGGATTGCATTTTCACATGGAGGTGGATCGGGGTCATTCGGGTCCTCGCACTTTTGCTTGATGAGAGGGTCCTCCGCCGCGAGGGTGATGGAGTTTGCGATGATGAGCAAGAGCACAATCCTGTCGAACCAGGGCTGAGTCATGATGTTGATGCACAACAATCGGAACCCGGACTGCATGCTGAAGCAGTAGAAGCTCTGGGTTTGCGGGGGTGGGGGGAGCGGCAGAGCATCGTTAGAAACGTACGTTAAGCTAGTTTAGGAACGAGCGTAAACTAACGACGGACTGCTTGGGCCGCTTGGGGTCGTCGCTCACCTTTTCAGACGCCTCAGCGATGATGACCGCCTTCTTGTGCTTCTGCATAATTTGAGACTTGCTCTCAAAGGAGTGGGGAGGGGTAGCTATAATGCTATTCGGGTTAGGGGCGGGCCTCCTCATGATGGCCTCACGTTTGCCCGCGCTCATGTCGACAGAGGCCAGTTGCATGCCGCTCGAGCCGCTGTCGAAAAACTGAAAGAAGTGTAAGGAGGTTGGTGAGGAAAAGTTAGGGTGGTAGGTAAGGAGGAGAAGATAGGGTAAGTGGCAGGAGGTGATCAACGGACGGCAGACGAGGTCGAACGGGGCGCGGCGGCTGAATTTAATTATAGAAGATCACACACGCTGGTCCCAGAACACATTCTTCCGCCTCAAGGTAAGATCCCTCACTCACCTGGTCTTCGAGCCCGGAGTCCAGTCTATGCATGGCCTTAAATCCGCCCACATCCTCCATTTCCCCATCGTTTTTCCCTCCCGTCTGGGTGTTTCGCTTTCGGACTGCGCCCGCCACGACACGAGGCATGATTCTTCACGACGGTCGAAGGTGCAAGCAGGGAGGCTGGATAATTTTTCTGCGTTCGATCGTCTGTTCGGACGGTAGTGAAATAACACAGAAGGTGGGAAGCAGTCGGTAAAAGTGTGGGTAGATAGGTTAGAAGCCTCCCTTATTGATAACAAAAGAGGCTGAATACTTCCCAGTGTTGGAAAGCGGACAAGGGCTGCAAAAGATCCGGGGTTTAGGTAGCCAGCTGGGGGCTAAGGAAAATTTCGATCTGGAAGGAGGGTCAGAAATTGGTCCGATCGTTGCGTAGTTAAGAGGGCGTAAGTTGAAACCTCGATATGTTGTATTGTTATCGTGACGATGCTTTCCCCTCTTGACTCGTCGTATGAACCCTTTTCAATGTTTCCCCAATAAACTGTTTGTACCAGCCCAAGGAGGTGAAATGGCTCTTGAATCTGACCCCAACGTGAACTACCGCAGATTTTTGTACGTTGGCCATGGATCAGCATATCGATCTATCCCTGGCTGACTCCATGGGCTACTATAGAGGGAATGATATAATGATCAAGGTCTCCCCGGGGAGAGCAAGTCCTTTAGAGAAGAGGAAGGAGGGACCTGGGGAGATGCTGAGTCCGCCCATGCCTAGTTTCAGTGCATACAACTGGGACTATGAGGAAAAAGAGGAGAAGACAGCGAAGCCGCCTCGCGCTGCTCGCCCCAAACCACCACCTTCGCCGCAGCCTTCGTTCGCAAAGGTGTCTGAGCTGAAGAAGGAGACAAGGGCACGAGAGAAAATGCAAAGGAACATCGAGGACATGCGCAGGTACTTCAAGTGCTGGGTCAAGAGGGACCAGGTGGCCAGGACGTACGCCTGCAAAAAGATGCAGCGGTGGTATCGGGGATCAATGCAGAGGTTGAATATGCTCAGGAACAGTGGTTACCCTGACGCCAGCGAAATGCTGATATCCTGGGCGAACTGGTGGAGGAGGGGGAGCAAGCGGCCTAAAGCAATGCCCGTGAGGGAGATCAAGCCGCCGGAGCAGCTTCTGAGTCCGGAGGACGTTGCAAATTTGAGGGCGGAGGTCCGGGCAGCAACTGAAATTGCTGCTGTGTCGAAGTATCACACAAAGTCAGTGGAGGACGAAAACAAGATTCTGAGGACTAAGCTCGAGACTCTGACGGAGAGGCACGACAGGCTCGAGGAGTTGGTCCAGCTGTTGCTGAAGGAGGTGTCAGCTTTGAGTAAGCAGGGGGTAAAACCTGAGAGGATGCCCGACCCGCCAAGTCCAAAGCCGAGCGTCATGAGCTTCAAGAGCGCCGACGAAGGTTTGCCCGAAGATTTTAAGTTAGAGCCGGCCGCAGTTCCAGTACCAGTAGCACCAGTTCCGGTTCCAGTTCCGGCCCCTGTTCCAGCTCCGGCTCCAGCACCCGTTCCTGTTCAAGCCCCAGCTCCTGTTCAAGCCCCCGTCCCCGCCCCCGTCCCCGCCCCCGTCCCCGCCCCTGCCCCCGCTCCAGCCGCCACCGCCCCAGCTCCCATCTCCGC
>BRXX01000535.1:47520-63045 GCA_030267905.1 Triparma verrucosa
CCCATGTTCCCCTCCACCAGCTCCCCCTTCTCCTGGTCTACCCCGAGCATACTCCCGCTGACCTTTCCCTCCTCGTTACCCACCACGACGTAGAACACCTCCACCCCTGGCTTCCAAGATCCAGGCAACTCCACGCGACCTTCGCGACGGCCGTGAGGGTCCGTGGACACTTTGGACACGTGGATCAAGGCGTTGCGGGGGTAGTGGGCGCAGGTCACGAAGAGGCCGTAGGTCTCGACGCGGGTTATGGTGCCGAGGAGGAGGTAGCCGAGGGGCGGAGGGATTGGACCCTGATTGTAACGGGGAGGGGGCGGGCCGCGGTTGCTGTTTTGGTTATGACGCTGCTGCTGCTGCTGCTGCTGCTGCCTGTTGAGGTCCCTGTCGTCGGTGAGTTCGCGGCGGGCATTGCTTTGAGGCGGGAGAGGAGGGCGGGTGTGTATCGACCCTGTTTCTGAAGATATTCTAACAGCGATTGCCTTGGCCTGTTCAATCGCCGACGACATGACGTTAACAGTATAGTGAGGGAATAAGGTATAGGGGAAAGAAAGGAGCGAAAGGGAAGCAGTGTCTGTACAGTAAAAGGTGTAATGTATTGTCGTGGAGGTCTCGATCGATGGAGCGTCTCTGCTTTGCTCTGTATTACAGAGCTGTATTGAAACCTGTTAGGGTTGGTTTACGACACAAGGTAGGTAAGGCTAAAATTAAGGTAAGGCGTCTCTGTAAATTATGTCTGAGCGTTCAGAATGATTGTTGGTGGTCTTTTTAATGCCAGGAAAAGTGGCCTTTCACACCTGTATATTGCACGCCGTCTCACGCCAACGTCAATTAATTAAAAGGCTAGCAGCAACAATATGCTCAGATCACACTCACTCAAGACTGCCAGAGGGCTAACACGGGCCATGAGACCCCAGCTAATGCCTCAGACCAGGTCGCTCCATTTGCGTCCCGTCACGGCCTTGTCAAGTCCTGTTGCCACACCTAGTGCCACCTTTCCAACCACAACTACTCGTAGTTTCTCCAGCGCGCCCGAGAGCAAGAGTTTCAAGGCCGAGACTCGCTCGCTTTTGGAGATAGGTGAGGCGATAGCGATCTTTTCATCTTTCCCTTCAAACGTTCTTCCAAATGTTCCGCAAACTAAACCCCTCCCACACTTCCAGTGACGAACTCGATCTACACCACGAAGCAGATTTTCCTCCGCGAGCTCGTTTCGAACTGCTCCGACTCCCTCTCCAAGCTCCAGCACGTGACTGCGACCGAGTCCCTTTCCGACTTCACTGAGTCCGAGCTCCGCATCGACATCGACATCAACAAGGACGATAAGACTCTGACAATCAAGGACAACGGGATAGGGATGACCGCCGGCGACCTCGAGAGCAATCTGGGAACGATCGCCAAATCCGGCAGCGCCGATTTCAAGGCCACGGAGGATTCCGGTGACGTGATAGGGAAGTTTGGGGTCGGTTTTTATTCAGCGTTCATGGTCGGCGACCACGTCACGGTGAAGAGCAGGTCGGTGAAGGGCGGCAGCGACGCCGCCGCCGGCGGAACCTGGAGCAGCGACGGCGGGGGTGAGTTCTACGTGACCGAGGACGGCCTCGAGAGCAACGGCTGCGAGGTCAAGATCAAGCTGAAGGAGGGGGAGGAGGAGTACATGGAGGAGTCGCGCATCAAATCGGTGCTGAAGGAGTACTCCAATTTTATCAACTACCCCATCTACCTGAACGGAGAGAAGGTCAATACACAGAAGGCGCTTTGGACCGAGATGCCCTCCTCCGTGAAGGCCGACGAGGTGAGACGAGTTTCGAAACGAGCCCCAAAAAAAAAAGAGAATAGCTCTAACGATAAACACCGACCACGCCCGCAGCACGAAAAATTCTACCAGTACATATCCAACGGCTTCGACAAACCTCTCCACACCCTGCACTACAGGGCCGACGCCCCCCTCGACATCAAGACTCTCCTTTACATTCCCAGCTACCACACCGAAAAGTACGGTATGGGTCGCATGACGGCCGGGGTGAGCCTCTACTGCCGCAAGGTCCTCATCGAGAAGGAGAGCGACGTGCTCCCGGAGTGGCTCCGATTCGTTAAGGGCGTGGTTGACTGCGAGGACCTGCCGCTAAACATTGGGAGGGAGTCGAGCAGCGATAACCTGGTGAAGAATAAATTGAAGGAGGCGGTCAAGAGGAGGTGAGAACGCTGGAGATGGGTATCTACGCCGAGCTGACGACGACGATTTCCGTTTGCTGCTGCTCACTTCGTCTTCATTGCACTTATCTCAGGGTGGTTTCTGAGCTCGAGAAGATCAAGAAGAAGGGCGGCGACAAGTGGTCCGCCTTCTGGAAGGAGTACGGGAGCTTTTTGAAGGAGGGCGTCTGCCAGGACTACTCGAGCCAGGCGAAGCTCTCCAAGCTCCTGATGTGGGAGTCCTCGAAGGACGGGGGGGAGCTAGTGAACTTCGACGACTACATCTCCCGCTGCCCCCCCGAGCAGAAGGATATCTACTACCTCACCGCGCCCAACCGCGAGGCGGCGGACGCGTCGCCTTACAAGGAGGGACGCGACGAGGAGGTCATCTACGTGTTCTCAGCCATAGACGACTTCGTCATGGCCAACTTGGGGGAGTACGAGGGCAGGAAGATCGTGAGCCTGGAGAAGAGCGGGGAGGAAGAGGAGGCGGCCGAGGGCGGCGAGGAAATCATCGGCTATATCAAGCAGGTCCTCGGGGAGTCCAAGGTCAGCAAGGTCGAGAAGACGTCCAGGCTCAAGAGCACTCCGGCCATCGTCACCGACCACGAGAGCGGGGCCATGAGGAGGATGATGAAGATGGTCGACACTCAGGGTGGGGCGACGGGGACGATGAACGACGACCTACCGCCGCTGTCTCTGAAGGTTAACGTCGAACATCCGATCCTTGTGGGGGCGAAGGAGGTCGGAGGGGAGGTGGGCGACAAGGTCATCGAGCAGGTCTTCGAGAACGCCATCGTAGGGGCGGGACTGAGGGAGGACGGGAGGGCCGGAGTAGAGAGGGTCAACTGGTTGTTGGAGAAGCTGGTGCAGTCGGAGGCCGAGAAGAAATAAAATAAGAGCAAACCCTTGTATCGTTTAAAACCGTGTTGTCTTATGGTGTTTGATCTACCCCTGTTTCACTTCCCGGAATTCGATGCGGCCTGCATCGCCACGGTGGCTTGTGCGAGCAGGGCGTTGACATCGGCTGGGTTCTGATTGAACATCATTGTGTTGCTGGACTTGCCCATCTCTCCGTACATTTCCGCGTAAGTTCCTGCCAAGGCGAGCTTGGCGGCCTCCTCCCCCCCCGGCTTCTGCAGCTCGGACGCGACGAGGGCGATCGCCTCCGCCTGCGCCTTCGCCTTGAGCATGACGGCGTGGCTCTCTCCCTCCGCCTCCTTTGTCAGTTTAACCTTCTCAGCTTCGGCCTCGTTCTTGACCTGGATGAGCATACCCTCAGACTCGTTAGTGAGCTTGATCTTGATACCCTCACTCTCGAGCGTGGCGGCGGTCTGGACGAACAAAGTGAGCCGAGGAGCGAAACGGTGGGTTAGAAGGAAGGAATAGGAATAAGCAGCGAACTGATTCGGAGCGACTCACCTTCTCTCCCTCGGCCTCCAAAACTTTCTCCCTCCTTTGTCTCTCCGCCACGGCCTGCTTGTCCATCGCCTGAGACACCTGCCTGTCAGGCAGAATCTCAGTGATCTCGTACCTCTTCACGTCGATGCCCCAGGCCGTCGCCGACTCCTGCACAGCCCCCTTGACGTGCGCATTGAGCGCCGCCCTGTTGTGCAGAATCTCGTCCAGATCCATCTCACCGATCGCGGCCCTCATGGCGCTCTGCGCGTGCTGCCTGACAGAGTAAAGGGGGTTGTTGGCGCCGTAGCAGGCCCTCTCCGCGTCCGTGAACTGGTAATACACGACGCCGGAAACGTCCACGCTCACGTTGTCCCCTGTGATGGCAGCCTGCGGCATGACGTCGATGGCACGCTCCCTCATGTCGATGCAGTAGGAAATCTGGTCGATCAAGGGGATGGCGAAGTAGAAGCCGGAGCCCTGGACCGTGTGGAGCTTGCCGAGGCGCTCCACCACCTGCATCTCCCCCTGAGGGACAATGTTAAGGATCGTGTTCGTCCTAGTCACGGGCCACTGCTCAGAGTTTCCGGATCCTCCGACGAATGAGTCCAGAGTGTAGCCGCGGGAAACAGGGACGCGGGAAGCAGCAGGGAGGCGGGCAGCGACGCGGGTCGCGGTGGAGAGACGGGAGAGCATCGCTTTAGAGAGGAAAGTTTAGTATATGACTCAATGTGTGATTGATCTGTGAGTCAGCGTGCAGACGTCTGTGTTAGTTGGCGAGCGTGAGAGGGCGCAGGGGAGTGATTTGCGCTGAAACGTAACGTACCACGGTGTGGATCAGGAGATAGCTCAGAAATCCCAGGAACTCTTGCTAGAAACCATTTAGGGTGTCCTTTAGCTCCACCGCCACGGACACGCAATAAAAACGATTGTTGTGATTTGTCTCAAAACTCCTCCCTCAGCTGAAATCCTCATCTGGTACCGAATCGTAGGACGTTTCAGTAACAGATGTCGTCTCACATTGATCCCCCCCCTGCTCAATCTCCGCCCCACATTGATCCCCCTCCTGCTCCAGATTCTGCCGTTGACCTGTCCACGACGGCCCTTTCTCAACTAGCAATATCACTGAACTCTAAGAGCCTTCAACAGCTCACAATTAAACGGCTGAGGGATGTCACAAAAGCCATCGAAGGTACGTCGGCAACCTAAACATCGCAAGAATATCATGGTAATCTCACAACACAATCACAACCCAATCACAATCACGACAATCACGACAATCACGACACAGTGACCCCTCCTCCGATGTACACTCCATCCAAGGCAATAGTGCTCCCTCTGGTGACCCCTTCCTATGCCATAACGTCCTTCATAAACTTTGTCGCTCCTCACAATGAAATTTATTCCGTCTGGTCCACTCCTACTTCCGACGACCTCGATGCGAGGCTAATACTGAGCGTCATACTTGACGTGGACAAGATCATTGTGACGACAAACGCGGCGTCGTCGTCCTCCCAGTCGTCGACAGACGGTGGCAACAGCAGGAATTCTTTGCATGACAACACCGCTGCGAGGTGAGCAACAAAAATACAACAACACAACCAACACAACAACAACAACCTAACCCAATGCGAACCAGCCAAACCAGCGCTCACCCGGCTCACCCTATGACCACTGTGACGCCCCTAAGAACCCCCCTCACCCCCGGCTGGAAGCTGATTACTGTCTCCCACCGCAAGCAGGTGAGGCACTGCGATGCGAGGACGGAAACCATTACTACGGTGCCGTTTATAATTCTTAGTGTTCATTCCACCACTCACTACTACCGTTATTTTACTCTTACACTTCGCTCTACTCCCCACCCACCCCTAGCTCCTCCGCTCCGAGACTATAGTAATCGCCGTGGACAACGTCCCCCTCCCCCCCCTCTTCGTGTCGTACCCTACTTCCAAGCCGTCGAAACCCAACTTCGTGCACCTGCTGGGCGGAACTGCGTACGCGAGCGTGTTGATGACGACGAATCCCATTCCCGTCAATGAGGTGAACACGTTGAGTATCCCGTTCATTCTCAGCCAAGACACTCTAGAAGGGATCAAGCTCGAGGGGTACCAGACCCAGAACTACAACTCCTTCCCCCTCTCCGAGTTGGAGTTCAAGCACGAAAAGATCAACACCAACGAACCTCAGCAGGTCCTACTGAACATCAAGCCCGTCGACTCGAACACACCTTACATCGACGGCGTCGAAACGACTGTGCGGCAAACCTTCGAGAATCTACACGAGGTTTTCGACGGAATGTTGGCGAGTATAGTCCCGGGTTGCGACCACGAGTTGGTTAGCGCGGTGGTTGATTTCCTCAGGGTTGGAATGGAGAAGGCCAAGGTCAATAGGGAGTGGGCTGTTAGGGAGAACCTGGGGATCAAACTGAGCCACCAGGTCCTCCGGTCCCTCGGAGCCGACGACACGCCTCAAAACTGCTCCCCCCCCGTCCCCTCCACGATATCCACCTCCCTCATCCTCCTCTGCCAGTCCCTTCTCAAATCCTACGCCGTCCCTGCCACTCCCATGACCCTCCACCTGCGCCTGTCCGACGTCTCGTCTGTTCCCCTCCAGATGTTCTTGACCCCGAACTTGTATTGCGGAAGCATTGACTTCGCGGTCATGCTCACGCAGATAATCAACGACACCTACGGTAAACCCTGGGCCGGAGAGTGGCTCGAGAGGAGGTGAGAGCCCGATGACATTGCCGATAACACCTGAGCGACAACACTAACTAACAAACAACCTTTCCCCTTCCCCACCCACCCCGCAGCGTCTCTGTCAAGACCTACCTCGACTTCCTCCGACTTCGTCATTCCTACCCGTCCAACATATCATCCCCCTTCACTCCGCTCGCAACGGACCTCTTGACCATCCTTACAGTAACGACTCTGAAGAGTCCCTCGATCGCCAAAGGCGAGAACGCCGTCCGAAACCTCATTGAGTGCATCTTTGAGAACGGCCTATCAGGCGTCGCGGGGACGGCGGTCGTTTCGACGATGAAAAAGGTCATCGAGTACGAGGACCAGGTGGTCAACAAGCGCTTCGGCCAGGCGCTGCTCCTCCACCAGTTTCACGCGCTGGCCCCGTGCTTGCTCATGGCGGATTGTCCTACGAAGGAGACCAGAGGCAACTGGAGGACCTGCCTTGAAGTGTTCTGTTGGCTGAGCAGCGCCGCTGGGGACCTAGGCGCAGAGTGCTCGAGGTCCTTAGGGGGATACCTCATGGCTCCGGCCCGTGACGGTGCCCTCACGGGCGTCGTGAACGACTCCCTCATCAATTATCTGTTCCTGGGAGGGCCCAACTCCAACATCAACCGGCTGCAGTCAGTCTTGCCTTTGATGTTGCCGCTGCTGACGACTCTGACCAACCCTCTGGACGTTGAGGAGATGACGAAGTTCCTGGCCGTCGCAGGAGTCTCTCTGAAGAGCGACTTCGTGGCGGTCGGCAAAGTAGTCGGCGTCGGCGTTGGAGATTTGGTGAGCTGCGTACTGGAGATCGAGAGGATGGCCGAGAATAGCCTCATCGACGTCAATGGAGACGAGTCCGACAAGTTGAGGGCCTGCCAGGACCTCGTGCTCGACGCGACGGCGTCGCTCCTAGTCTGCGCCTTCAGGGGAGGAGGCAGCAGCAGCACGGAGGCCCTGCGGAGCGTCGTCAAGGAGTTCAAGAACCCGTCGCACACTCACCTCACCACGAGGTTGATCTCAATGTCCCTGCAGCGAGCGGCGCGCAGTGAGGAGGTGCCCTGGAGCGACGGCTTGAAGGAGGGCATAAGCCGCGCTTCGTTGTTGATCGAAGAGAGGGGTCTGCTGAAGAAGCACCAGGGAGATCCCCTAACCTCTGACGAAATCAAATTGGTCTCGGCCCTGATCGAAATCATGCGAGTGGGGCGCGAGTCCCCTCACCAGGGCTGGCATCAGGTGTCCCTCGGCCAGTCGACGGACAACAATGAGAACATGGGCGGCGTCGGCCTCTTGAAGATATTGCAGCCTGCGCTGAGAGTGACGTTGGGAGTCGCGGGGAACGTCGACGGAGAAGTTGCCAAGGCCCTCCTCGCTGAAGTGTTCATGACGCTGCTGGCGGCGTCCTCGGGATTGGCGTTTGCTGCCGCTCGAGATGTCGGCCTCCTGGTTCTGGCGTCGATACGCCGTGGTATCAGACTTCGCGTGGCGAGGAACGACCAAGATTCCGCCAACACCATGAAGGACTACGTCAGCCAAGTTTCGAAGCAAATGGCCCAGAGACACGAGATCGAGAAGATGACCAGGGAGGAGGAATACGGAGGGGAGGAGAGCAGTTCTATGGTTGTCGAACAATTGATCCTCGGAGACACATCCGCGACCCCTAGCCCGACACACAGCGTTGACGCCCTCTCCCCGTCCCAGATCTCGCAAAGCACCCTGCTGGGCTGGGCGAATTACGCCGGCCTGTCCGACGCTTTGAAGAAGTCTAACAGCGACAGCCTCGGTGCTGACGAGACCCTCGACTCCCTAAGCGCGTACCTAGACGCGTTCGACGAGTGCAGCGCGCGCGAGGCCGAGGACGAGCTGCTGGATCTCTTCGTAGACGACTCAGGCGGAAGCTTCGTTGTTGAGGAGTGGAGCGCGACCCCTCACGACAAAATCATCCCGTCCGCGACCCTCGAGAAGTTCCAGACGATAGCCACACAGGAGAGGGGCAGAGTTGCGTCTGTGCGCAACACCTACTTCCCTCAGACCCGCCTCCACAACCTGACCACGGTCATCAACTACTTCGACGCGGTCAGGTACGAGATGGGCGTGGAAGATGTAATTTGGGAGAGGGCAGTCGGTGACGGCGGGAGGGAGGTTTACAGCCGGCAAGTGCTATTTCCGGTGAAGCAACAGTTCACAAAGAAACTCCCCAAGTACCTCGACTACGGCCACGACTCGATGACCTCCTCGCAGAATCATGAGGGAAAGGAGGCCGATGTGGCGGGGATGATGATGACGTCCGTGGAGGAACTCGGCAGGGACATTGCGAGGAAGGCGTCGGTGACGATCAAGAACATTGCGACGGAGGATATCAACCTTCTCTCCCAAGAGAACGACGACCTCATTATTGAAGGGGAGGACGTTGATGTGGAGGGTGTTGAGAGAATGTCTTCTTACGTTGACAATTACGCCGATACGGACCCGACTCCGCCGGAGACAGAAGGCGTGGGAAGGGTCGACAGCCCGACGATCACCGAGTACGGGGACATGAGCGAGCCAACGTCCAACGGCGGAGTCAGGGTGGTGACGCCCGACGGGAGCTTGGCCTGCGGCGGCACAGGCCGCCCTGAGGCGAAGTTTCCCGACTGCTTGCACGTCCGGGCCGCTGGCAACAGGATCACCACCACCTACCTCACGCCCTCGCACATCGTCCTCCAGTACAAGAGTAATTTGTATGACGGCGAGGCCATGGCCTTGGAGGAGGCCAGGGTGAGGCGGTTGGAGAACGAAGGGACTGCAGCGGAGGACACTGAGGGCTACGACGTTCCGGACGAGCTTAAGTTCCGGACCAAAGCGCTCCGCTACAACGTGGCGGATATCGCGCAAATATACCTGAGGCGCTACAGGCTGCGAGACAGCGGCCTCGAGATCTTCATGAACGGAGCCGGCGGAAGCGGCGAGGGGAGTGGGTCCAACTCAGTCTTCCTGGACTTCGGTGCCGGTAGGGAGGGACAGGCGAAGCGCGACAACTTTGCGATCCGGCTCATGAAACTCGCCCCCCGCAACTGTTACAAGCAGTGGCCCGGCACCTCTGTCAAGAGGATGCTTTCGGACCACGACAACGTGACTGCCATGTGGAGAGACGGAAAGTTAACGAACTTCGACTACTTGATGTACATCAACGTGCTGGCTGGACGGTCGATGAACGACATCACCCAGTACCCGGTCTTCCCGTGGGTTTTGTGCGACTACATAAGCGAGACCGTTCCGGATCTCACCGATAGAAAGAATTTCCGAGACTTGACGAAGCCCATGGGGGCCCTGAACGAGGAGAGGCTGAAGGACTTCATGGAGCGTTACGAGAGGTGAGCTGGAATCGCATCGAGTCCTACCTCCAGCCCTAAGGCAATTCTAACTCGTGTCGTCGCAGCTTTGTCGACGAGTCAATACCAGCTTTCATGTACGGGTCTCACTACAGCACGGCCGCCGGCGTCGTCCTCCACTACAACGTTCGCCTGCACCCCTTCGCTGGCCTGCACCGCCAACTTCAAGGCGGCCACTTTGACGTGAGCGACAGGCTCTTCAGCAGTGTTGCAAGGACATTCGAAATGTGCACCAGCGCGCTGAGCGAGGTCAAAGAGCTCACCCCCGAGTGGTACTCGAACCCGGCTTTCTTGAAGAACACGAACAACTTCAATTTCGGGACGATGCAGGACGGAGAAAAGGTCAACGACGTTATATTGCCGCCCTGGGCTGGGGGCTCTGCGGAAAGGTTCATCGAGATAAACCGCGCCGCGCTCGAGTCCGACATCGCGACCAAGATGCTTCCAGGCTGGATCGACTTGATATTCGGCTACAAGCAGCGAGGAGCCGCCGCCGTTGCCGCTCACAACGTCTTCTACTACCTGACCTATTACGGCAGCATCGACTTGGACAGCATCCAAGACGAGGGCTTAAGAAGCGCGATGCTCTTGCAGATCCAACACTTTGGACAGTGTCCGCAGCAAATCTTCGACAAACGGCACGAGAGCAAGAGGAAGAAGAGAGGTAGACTGGCGACTATTAAAAATGGACTCGGCATCTTCAACCTCGAGGGCGGCGTCGAACACCCTCCCTTCTCCTCTTCCACTTTGAGCCACTGGCTCCAGATCCCCCCCCCACCTCCCGGCCCTCACTACCCCCTTACAAAAGTCCGCATAATAAGTCACAACCGTATCCTCGCCATAACTCAATCCGGCGGCTTCCAATTCTACAACTGGTCGTGGAAAATGGACGCCAAGAGCGTTCACAAGCAGGAGCAGCACGTCAGGGGCCAGATCCTCGGAGTGCAGGAGAGGAGGAGGAATTTCGAGGCGGGCCAAGCAGCCGCCCAGGCGCTGGGGAAGGACGCCCCCGAGACGGGGAGCTTTGACAGCACAATCGACGAGACCATCGACGAGGTCGACTACGATGTCGGCAACTTCGAATGCAAGTTGGACCAAAGTTCCTTCCAGACGATCCCTCGGCTCCCCAACAGGGAGTTGGGCGTCGCGAGCTGCATAAGCCACCGCCTATTCTCCAACGGTAATGCAGTTTTAGTTCTCAGCGACTCCAACAACTCCGGCGGGCTGTCCCTCCAATTGATCGAAACAAAGAACGGCTCGGTGAAGAACACCCAAACAATCGACAACGTCTGCCCGACGAAAATCACGCACATCGACATGCAGTTCTGCCCCTCCAGCGCGACGGAAGTCGCCGCCATCGGATGTGACAGCGGCGGCTTCTCAGTCTGGACGTTTTACCAGGGAGACGAGAACATGCCTAGAAGGCCGACGTGGAGGATGACGGGTTTGGCCCACTCCGGAAAGTCTCTTGTGGGGCTGTGCGTGGACGTCACTTTGAGGGTCGTGGTTAGCGTGAGCGAAGGGAAAGCGTGTTTGTGGAGTTTGACCAGTGGAAAGTTCGTGAGGAGGTGAGGAAGAGCGAAGAGCGGAGTGGAGGAAATCGCGCGTGGCCAACTACGCATTCTTACTCGTTAACACGTCACAGCTTCGAGGCTCGGAACGAGGCCGAGGAAGACTGGGTAGTTCAGAACGTCAAGTTTTCTGCGAAGGGGGGCGTCGCGGTGAGCAAGCTCGGGTACATCGCCTTGGTCGTCGAGAGGGAGGGGAGGACGTATTTGCAGCTGAGGACGCTCACGGGGGCTTGGCTGGGGGAGGTGGCCGTGGAGGAGGTCAATTCTATGAAGACCATCTTGGACGGTACGGCGGTCGCAGTCTGTTCGAACGGAAAGGTCACGCTGCACAGGTTAAGTTCCGTTCGGGTTCTGGAAGTTCTTGACGTTTGGACCGTCGACGTTTCAGGCTTCGAGCTGGTCGGCGGAGTGCCGCTGTTTGACGTTGATTTCGGGCCCGGGAGGAGAGTCAGCCAGTACCCTGCCGTCGCAGCGGCGGCCCTTGGTGACGGGAGTCTCCGGATCCACGCCCTGAAGGGCGTGGGGAAGTGGAGTAGAACCGTCGGCCCCAGCCTAGGCGGAGCGGTCGCCGGGCTCGTGAGCAAGCCCATCTCGGCAATAAGCAAGGGAGTTTTCGGTGTGGTGAGCGCCATTGGGGGGGGAGTCGTGAGCTTGGGAAAGGAGCTGGCGCAGGAGACGAGGGTGGGTGGCGCGGAAGTCGTCGAGGAGGTTCAGAAGACGGGATTGAAAGGATTCTTCAGTAAAGTCGTTCAGAGGAACGGGAGTGGTGGATGATGAAAGATGGTGCAGTGTGGGATATGAGTGTGCAAGTGTGAAATAGTGTGATAATAATTTGTTAGCTTTGCTTTCATAGTCTCATTTATCTCTATTTCGTCTTGTCGGCATTTCAATATCCTCCTCAATGCACTCGATATCCTCATCTTTATATCCCTCCTCCTCATCCTCCTCGTCTTCATCTGTCTCATCGTCGTATTCAGTGACCTGCTTATACTTCACCCCTGATTTGTTCCCACACCTGAAAAGGCACTCAATAACTCTCTGCGACGAGCGAAGCGAGTCGCAATAGAAGGGGCGTTCATGTTATTAATAACGGCGTATTATAATGGCAGCAGCGACTTGGCGCTCGGAAGTATCGACCATGGACGCCAATATACAGTAAACCCGCCTCTTTAACTCGTCACTTCGCTCCTCGCACACTCTCACCTCAATAAAATCCCTCGTTACGCACCAGCAGAAAAGCTCCTCTTCGACCTCCTCCCTCTCGAACTTTTCAGCCCCTCCAATACCTCCGCCTTCCCTCACTTGTATGAGCAACCTGTTGACCTCGACCCTGGCTTTCAAAGCGCCGGACTTTATGTACTCCTTGACCTTTTCATTGGACAGCTCTGGTGAGTACAAATCCACCGTAGAACGTATCTGAGGAGGAGACGAGTCTGCGGAATACAAGTAGAAGAAGATGTGGTATTGGGTGGAGTTCACAGCGCGGTAGTGGGTTATGGGCTTGAGGTCGGGCTTGAGGTCGCCGTTTAAGGTAAGGAAATAGTTCAGTGGGATTCGGGGAGGAGGCTGAGGGGATTCAGAATTTATGAACGATGACCAAGAGTTCAACCAAGAAGTCGGTAGGAGATAGTAGCACTCGTGCATGGGATTTATTTTGGGAGTGTCGTAGCTGAGGATTAGGGAGGATTCGAGGTGGCGGCGGAGGTCGTAGGTGCGTTCGGTGCGTTCTATAGAGGACATAATTGAGTGTCAATTGGGGGCTCCTTTTGGAAGGGTTTTTAAAGGGACAGGAACAAAGAAGTAGTGGCGTAGAGGGCCAAAAAGTGACACTATCAACACTCAGTAGGAGGAGGAGTAGGCTGGCGACAAATCGACAATAGCGAGCGTGGGCGTTGGAAGCCTCTTTGAAGCTCTTTAATCCCTTTTTTGGATTATTTTTGCCAGCGCTTTTAAATTGGGACATCTCTAATTCTTCGATATCAACGAGCGAACGGAGGGGTACCAGTTTCAGCTGCATGATCGACCGGCTACCTGAACTCTTGGAAATCACAGGAGTGTCCCATAAATCTTCAACGGGTGATAATCCAGCGGAGGCAGGCAATGCGGCGCCTCTGGACTCGATATTGCTCCTAAACTGCTCTACGAATGGCCGTCCAATCAAGCAGATATCGCCCTCCAGCTACAACAGCCTCACCTCCTCGATCTCCAACTCAATAAGCGAAACCTACAGAACTTCAATTTCGTCTTCGATGGCATTGCGTGATCCTCCTCAGTTCATGTCTTTCGTGAGCAGCACTTTGAATATTATATCTAGGCTGAAGCCGAAGGAGGACGACACGCAGGAGGCCGAGCACGAGAGGAACGTCAAGAATATGCTCATGGGGCAGATCAAGGGGGCCAGTGAAATTTACAATAGGAGTATGGAGGATACGAACGGGATTTTCAAGAGGGAGGAGAGGAGGGTTAGGGAGATTGACTTGCTGGGAGTTGACGAGTTGAGCAAGGAGGAGGCCGAGGAGGCCAAGGAACTGGACGACTTCTTCAACGAGAGGGGCGGGGACGGAGACTTGTTGGACTTTGGGAATGGCGGAGATCAGGATGACGATGACGATAACGATGATGATGACGATGGAGATGGAGTGGTTCTTCATCGCTCCGTCTCCATCTCTTCATCGCCCACTCCGAAACCAAAACCAGAGCCAAAACCCGATCGATCGAGCGAGAGAGCGAATCCAGAAAGCGAGGTCCTCGAGCTGGAGGGTTCCCTCCTCCTGAACAACCTCCAGTCAACCCTGGACGCCGCCGAATCCCTCGAAACCCAAATGTCCACCATAACCCAGCTCCTCACGTCCTTCACCGACATAGTCCAACAGCAGAGCGAGCAGATCCAGGGCATCGAGCGAGACGCCATCACGGCCGTCGACAGCGTCGAGAAGGGGGGGGGGGAGCTAGAGAAGGCCAGGGAGAGGGGGGAGAGGGGCAGCTACTGGATGCCGATGGTCATCGCGGGTTTGGGGGTCGTATTGATGCTGTTCAATCAGATGATCCCGTGAACTTATTATTAAAGAAATATTTTTTGAACAACCAGAAAAATATCAGCATCTATTTTATTCGATGAACTCCACCCTCTTCCCTCTCATCCATAAGTACCTCGCGCCGTACTGTATGAGTCTGAACCCTTGAAAAACTACGAAACCTTCCCAGACGTTCTTGAGCTCCACGGCCCTCTTCATCATGACCCAGAGAACTCCGAACGTCGCGGCGTAACTCCCGAGCAAAAAATTCGTATCCCTCTTGGCGATTATGCTCCCCTGTGAAGTGGCCGCGTTAGAATGTTGGCTGAATGATATTATTTTCTCTTTATATCTCACCTCCAGAAGCAGGACAATAGGATGCGCGACGAGGCTCAACGACAAAGCCGTAGAGGAGGATGAGAGGACGGCGAGGATACCCGGGTCGGTCGTGAAGGCTGACGCCATGGACTTTGAACCGGTGAACCCGGCGGCGAGGAGCGCGAAGACTGTGGCGCAGAGGACGCCGAGCTGGGCGTGAAACTGAGAGAGGAATCGGAGGGGGGGGAACAATTTGTGAGACGGGGCTGCGTGTGTACTTAAATTTGTTGTTCGCCCCCCCCCTCTCACCTTCTCGAATTTGACGAAGCTCGGGCTAACCGGGTCCCTCGGATTCGCCGTGTAAACCGTCGGCAAAAAATTCTGCACGCTCTGGCTTAGCGAGTCCCCGAAAGTCCCGAAGAAAAAGAAGATCCTCAAAAGGACATTATGAGCAGCCAAAGACGTCACGCCAAACCGGGTAGCAGCGAGTGTCAAAGCAGAGTAACAGACTAACTTCCCTATGATGACACCGAATATCGCTCCCGCGAACTTAATAAGCTCGACGAAGTCGTGTACCTTCGGAAGCTTAAGCATGCTAGCGAATCTCCCCATCCTCTGTTTAATGTTTCTTGTAACATCCGTATCGGTCCTGAAATGTTTCTTGTAAACGGCCGCTAATAAAACTATTGAGCTACCTACATTCGCTAATGCCGTAGCTACGGCTGCACCCTTAACCCCGAAATTGAACGGTTTAATGCAGAGGACGACGTCGAGGAAGATGTTGGAAAAGGCGGAGACGAGGACGGCGAGGGAAGGGGTCAAAGTGTCGAGGGAGGAGAGGCAGACGGACTGGCAGACCATCCCGATTACGGCGAGAGGGGCGGAGAGGGAACGGATCTTCACGTAGCTGAGGGCTGGAGGGAGGGGGAGTGGGGAGTTA
>BRXX01000535.1:63112-78262 GCA_030267905.1 Triparma verrucosa
GGGGGGGGGGGGGGGGGGGGGGGGGGGGGGGGGGGGGGGAAAGGATTCGTTCTCTCACCTTCTGGGATGACGGCCGCGTTCTTGGGTCCGGCTATCCAACGCAACAGGGCCTCCGACTTCAACGTCATCAGGGCGGTTATGACAAGCCCCCCGATGACGGCCGTGCCTAGGGCCGTCTTGATTATCTTCCTGTGCTCGTCTGTGGAGGGCACGTTCTTGGAGGGAGGAGGATTCGTCGATGCCAACAGGTTCGTCGTTGATATGCCTAAGAACCAGCAGAGGAAGATGGCGGAGTCGATTAGCATGGTGGCAGGGCCGAGGGAGGCGAGGGAGAGGGGGTTGGAACGGCCTACGCAGGTTGAGTCGATTAGGGAGAGGAGGGGGTCGGAGAGCCAAGCTCCCACGACGGTGAGGATAAATGCGAGGATTGAACGGCGAGAGTAGCCATATTCAACAGTTGGAGAGGAGAAAGAGTTATTTGTTTGAGGTTCAGCTTCACTAGATGACCGTAGCTGGCTAGACGCCTGTAGGGAGACGATTTGATGATGAGGCTGAACAACTCGGTGCCTTATCGACCTGTTTTTTCTAAGAGGACAATTTAAAGAAGAATAATGGTGAGACCGCACGGGAATTTGAAACGCGGAGCCGTTGCGCACCAACACGACGGCGACGGTCGCATAGTATAGAGAAAAGCGCATAGTATTTGCAAGTGTAAACTGGGCGAAATCCCAGCGAAAAAGTACATTTTGATTTCTGAGCCCTTAACCTTCACACGCTCAACTAGTAGTATGCAGGTGCGTCTTGTGGCTCGTAAATAGTGTGTTACTAGTACTGTTTTATTATTATAGTTATCGTTTCCTTCAAACTGAATATTTTATGCAAAACGTACTGGTCGAAATCAAAGCAAACCGTAGATTTCGTTCTCATAGTGCTACTCTTACTGTACGCTGTATGCACTGTACACACTGTACCTACTCACACTTCAATACCTTTACAGGAAGCATGGGATGTCACAAGCGCTGAAGGTAAGATTTAGCGGGACGATTAGACATTTAAGAGAGACTACATGGAGCTTCGTTCGAGACAGGCTGTCGAACACAATTCTAACTCCAACATCAAACAGAGCGCGACGGCGTCCGCCTCACCTGGCACAACTGGCCTTCCTCCCGCCTCGAGGCCACCCGTATCGTTGCCCCCGTGGCCGCCCTCTACACTCCCCTCAAGAAGATCTCCGGCGCCCCCCCCGCTCTCACGTACGACCCCATCCGCTGCGCAGGCCAGGGCTGCGCTGCCGTCCTGAACCCCTTCTGCCAGGTCGACTTCAGGAGCAAATTATGGAGCTGCCCTTTCTGCCTTCAGAGGAACAACTTCCCCCCTCACTACGCTTCCAACATCTCTGAGACGAACCTCCCCGCCGAGCTCATCCCCCAATACACCACCGTAGAGTACGAGCTCCAATCCGCTCCCCGCGTCGGCCCTCCCGCTTTCGTCTTCGTCATCGACATATGCATCCACGACGACGAGCTCGACGAGCTCAAGGACTCGCTGCAGCAGAGCCTCAACCTGCTGCCGGAGGAGGCGCTGGTGGGACTCATCACTTACGGGACGAATATACACGTTCACGAGCTAGGATTCAGCGAGGTGAGAGATTTTTTTTGTGAACAGTGATGTTCTGTTCGGTTCTATTAGGTTTTGTTAGGTTTTGTTAGGTTCTGTTAGGTTCTGGTTCGGTTCATTAGTTCGTGCGTTCTAACGTCCCGCCTCGATATCCCCCTCTCGCAGTGTCCCAAGTCTTTCATCTTCCGCGGCAACAAAGAGTACGACGCGAAGCGCGTCCAGGAGCTCCTCGGCCTCCAAGTCTACTCCAACAACCAACCAGTCGGTTCCGCCCCCTTAAATTCCGCCCTCGGCCGCTTCCTCTGCCCCGCAGGCGAATGCTCCTTCACCTTCGAAAGCATCCTCGAAGAACTAGGCAAAGACCCATGGCCCGTCCCAAGCGACATGCGCGTTGCACGTTCAACCGGCTCAGCCATATCATGCGCTACAGGCCTACTCGAGGCAGCCATGGCGCGCACAGGAGGACGCGTTATGCTCTTCACGGGTGGACCGTGCACGAACGGTCCAGGCGCTATTGTAGGAAGAGCGAAAACTGAGGATATGAGGTCTCACACTGACCTCGCTAAAAATCAGGCTCCGATGTACAAGGGCGCGTGCGAGTATTACGACAAGATCGCGAAGAGGACGAGCGGGGCGCAGCACGTGGTGGATATATTCGCGTGCAGTTTGGATCAGGTGGGGATGCTGGAGATGAAGGTTATGAGCGAGAAGAGCGGGGGGCTGATGGTGCTGGGAGACAGGTGAGAGGGGGGCGAGAGGGGCGAAGAGGAGGCGAAAGAGACGGCAGCGACTACAGTATCTAACCCAATCTTCACGTGCGCCTCACTTCCTCCGCAGCTTCGGGCAGAGTGTTTTCAAGGAGAGCCTTAGGAGAGTTTTCAGAAGGACGCCCGAGGGGGAGCAGGACGCCGGGAGCATGGCTATGGGCTTCGCGGCGACCCTCGAGTGCATGACGTCCCGCGAGTTCAAGGTGCAGGGGTGCATCGGACCGTGCGCGTCCCTCAATAAGGCGGCGGGCAACGTATCGGAGACGGCCATCGGGCAGGGTAACACCAACGCTTGGAGGTGAGCGAACGCCGGGAATGCGTCAATGTTGTTGTCAATTTTTTCATAGCCGCCTTGTTCTAACTCGTCGCTTCGCTCATCGTCCTCGTCCTCCGCTCCTCGTGTAGCCTCGGCGGCATCGATCCGTCGACCACACTGGCCATATACTTCGAAATAACGAACCCAGGGCAGAACCCGCTCCCGCAGCACAAGCGCAGGTTCATCCAGTTCGTCACCAAGTACCAGCACTCTAGCGGGAAGATCAGGCTCAGGTCCACGACGCTCTGCGGGCCATGGCACTCCGACCCCAACAACGACAGCCCCATCAAGTGCAGCTTCGACCAGGAGGCCGCCGCAGTGATCCTCGCCCGCCTCGCCGTCCACAGGAGCGAGACTGAGGAGGTCAGCGACATCCTCCGCTGGATCGACAGGTCCCTTATCCGCCTCTGCGCGAAGTTCGCGGAGTACCAGGCCGACCAGCCAAACAGTTTCCGCCTCTCCCCAGAATTCAGCATCTACCCGCAGTTCGTCTTCCACCTCAGGCGCTCACAGTTCCTGCAGCTTTTCAATAGCTCGCCTGACGAGAGCACGTACTACAGGAGCGTGCTCCTGAGAGAGTCGACAACGAACTCGCTCGTCATGCTCCAGCCCTCGCTGCTGAGCTACAGCTTCAACGCCCCCCCGCAGCCCGTCCTCCTCGACTCTCAGAGCGTCCGCCAGGACACAATCCTCCTCCTCGACACGTTCTTCCACGTCGTCGTCTTCCACGGCGAGACGATAGCAGCCTGGCGCGAGGCCAAGTACCAGGAGCAGGCCGAGCATGACGCCTTTAGGGCCCTCCTCGCCGCCCCCCAGGCCGACAGCCAGTCCATCATGGACTCCCGCTTCCCTGTCCCCCGCTACATCGTCTGCGACCAGAACAAGTCCGAGAGCAGGTTCCTGATGGCGAAGCTCAACCCAAGCGTCACGCACAACAGCACGGACTCGGGAGGAGGGCAGGCGATCTTCACAGACGACGTGTCGCTCAGGGTTTTCATGGAACACTTGATGAAGCTCGCAGTGCAGTCGTAAGATCGAACGAAGTGAGGACGAAGCACCATAATTACAAAAGAACTAAAAATAATAATATTAACACGGTTGGTTGCGTTCGTCGCAAAATAATATCATATTTCTACTTTATTCTCCGTTTTTATCGGCGTGTTGATGTTTTCGTGCGCTTTCGCCTCTATCGTCGGGGCTGCCATATTTATCTTCAGAACTCTCCCAAATTCGTACCCTTCGTCTTCCCCCTCGACGCGTTCCACCTACGACGAGTTAGAATAATTTAGTATTTATTGTTGACGCATTGCTATCTTCTTACCTCCTTGAGCTCTACATCCCCGAGCTCGCCGCCCTCCACCCTCTGCACGAAGAGCGGAATCCTCTCCACCATTTTACCCCTCAAGTACAGCATCGGCGCCTCCAGGTCCTCCCTGAGGTAGACCGTGTAAAACGCCTTGCACACGATGTCGACCCTTCCTGCGTACACGTCTATCTCAATCGCCGCCTGCATGTTCTCGTTCGAGCTCGGCCTCAGGACGACCTCGTCACCTCCGAAGAGGTCGTTCAGGAAGAGGAGCGTGTCTCCGCCGCTGCCCGTCCTGCTACTCGCCAGGAGGATCCGAGAGACGATCTCGGTGAGTTTGCTGGTATCGAACTTTCGCGGCCGGGCAATCACCTTCTGCGACGAGTTAGAAATGTGTAGCGTGTAGTCAACATCCAAAACGCACGCCTTCTCAGCTCGTCGCTTCTCTCTGAGCAGTTTCTCACCTTCTCGTTTGGATCGCCTCGACGACGGCGGCAGTCGGAGTCGCCAGATTCCTTGTTTGATGTGTCATTATCGGGTGCGGAAGAGAAACCGGTCGAATAATCGCTCTCCGACGCGAGCAGGGACTCGTCCAGCAAGTTGTTACTGGTCGCCTTCTTGTCGGGCTTTGGGTTGACCACCCCCTTCTCAATCGCCTCAGTCAGAACCTGCAACGAGCGAGGTGACGATTGAGAATTGCGCAGCGGAGATTACAGCATCCATACCTAGACTGAACGGAATTAACGCATTCCCAGCTCGTTGTTTCGCTCCTCGCAGCTTCTCACCTTCACTAATTCTCGCTTGCTTGTCACCTTCCTGTCGACCACCTCGCGACCGTTGACGAAGATCCTCTCTCGCTTCAGGTCCTTCAGAGCCTGCATCATGCTCTGCTCTGAATATTTGGCGCTCCCCTTGGCCTTTTCCTTTTCCTCGCTCAGGTGTTTTACCAAATTCACGCACATGAAGTTGTCCGACGGCGGCAGCCGAATCGACTTGAACTGCTTGTGGAACTTTTCGTACGCGGATTTCAAGGCCGTCTCGCTCTCGAAATCGCCGTCCTTGAACTCGTTTCGAAGGGAGGGTTCGATGCCTGCGACGAGCGAAGCGACGAGTTAGAATTGCGTTGCGGTGATGGTGGCTTTCGATATCTGCGTCTCACCTCGGCTCAGCATCCTCTCGCCGTAGCTTGACATGACGAGTTGAGTTGAGTTATCAGCCTCGCTCAGGTATTCTAGCAGGCTCTTTAAATGCCCGGACATGCACTTGGAGACCACTTCGGCGTCGTCAAACTTGGAGGCGAACATGTTCTCAACCCTCAAGAACTTGTCCGCAATTTTCGGCGACTTCAGAAAGCTCTTGATTTGGGACGGTAGCTTCTGCGATGAGAGATCGACATTGACGAGTTAGAAATATGTTGTGATCAAGGAGACTGAGTGACGAGACAGCTTCTTACCTCCTCCCCTTCGCCTTGAGAACTTCCTCCCGATTTGTCCTCGGTTGAGGTCTGGTTTCCGTCCAAGTCAGCTTCTATTCTCGCTATGGTGTACTTGACCACGGTCTCGATCTCCCGGCTTATCTCAACGACCGCAAGGGCCTCTCTGCACATCGCCACGATGTGGGAGTGCAGGAGAAGCGTCGGCGACGTCGTCGCGGAGACCGTCGCGAGGAAGCTCTTGACGACGCCCTTGACGGCGACCTTGACAACGCTGCTCTGGATTTTTTTAAGCACCTTGCCGTCGAGGAGGTTAGCAGTAATGTGATTGCAGCCGTAGAGGCGGAGGAAGTACACCTCCAGCCGGGATTTGAGGTCGTCGGGGGTTATTTGGGGGTAGACTTTCAGGGAGGGAGTGAGGAGGGACTGCGGCGAGTTAGAACGGGGTGGGTTGGTGGTGAGCGGCGACTTTGCATTCTCACCTTGACCTGCTGCAGGCTCGTCTTGCGCTTGGGAGGGGTGGCGGAAGGGGTGGGGGACTGGAGAGGAGGAGCGGGAGCGACGTTTCCCTGGGCGAGGGTTTTTATGGGATCCGGCGAGTTCAAAGCGGCAGTGAAGGAAGAGGAGAGGCTATTGAGGGAGTCCCTCCAGCTTGGGGGAGGGGTCGGTTGGTTGGAGGAGGCCTTGGTCTGCGACGAGTTAGAACGGCGTAGCAGCGATAAGTATTTGTCGCGTAACGATTTGTCGCTTCACTCATCACAGCTTCTCACCTGCTTGTTGCTTTTGGCATTCTTGCGATCCAGCGCAGAGAGCTCCACGCCGGCGATGAAGCCGAGGAGGCAGCCGCGGTGCCGGACGAGGGGACCGTTCTGAGAGTATGTGTGATGTGACTCCGACTCCAGAGAGAGCGACGTCTCAGACACTGAAAGGTACGAAGCGGTAGCAGCGAGGAGGAGAGGGTAAAGGATGGTCTGAGTATTCTCTCTATGGTGAGAATGGAGAGAAAAAGCAGGACATTTGAAGTAGCCGTCACAGATAGCAGTCGTCGTAGTCTCAAGCATTTCCATAATGGGAGAGATGGGAGAGCTAGGAGGGCTGTCGTCGTGCGATACACCAGGAGTCGACATGTTTTGTTTTGCCCGCCGTTTTTTATATTTTGGGGGTGTACGAGGTGCGGGTACGAGGTGTAGGTACGAGGAAACGGTGTCGACAGCTGCACTGTCTCGTTTGGAAAGTTTGAGAGTGTTGAAGTGAATTTCTCTCTGAAAAATAAAAATAAAAAAGTTTTACTTACATACGCGGACACTCGCAATGTGATTTTTTGTTCTGTTTTTTTTTCATTCTCCTCCCTCATCGTCGCCGCCGCATCAGTCTTTGCTTATCAGCTTTCATCAGCCAATTTAAAGACTTATCAGATTATCAAGATTGGATCGTTTAGTACCTGTCTCCTCCTCCTCTCCCATATCCGCCTCCGCCCCTTCCTCCTCCTCCCCTGCCCCCGCCCCCCCTGCCACCGCCCCTACCTCCTCCCCTGAATCCTCCCCTCCCTCCTCCTCCTCCCCTTCCCCTGTCCTCGAACTTGCCGATCTTCCAGAGCATCTGCTTGTCGTCGACGAAGACGTCGAAATCCCTCGACAGGTCGTCCCGGATGTCGTCAGCGGTGTCGAAGTCGCGGAAGTACTTGGCGGCGGAGCGCTCGGCCACCAAGTCGTTGACTGTCTGCTCGAAGTTCTCGTCCTCGTCCTGTGATAATCGTAGCGAAGTGAGCGTGTGGCTGGGTGTTAGTGCGTCGTTCGTAGAGAGGAAGGTTTAGGGTTCGCGCTCACCTCTCCGGGCCTGTCGAACTGAGCGCGCTTGTACTTAGGGTAGTTGGGGCCTACCGTCCACGACCTCTCGCGGTCATTGCAGTAAACTCCGAAGTCCTCCTGCAGAGTCGCGAGGATGTCGTCGGCGGCGTCATAGTTCCTTGAGATCTTGGCCTTGTTGCGCTCCTCAACAAGCTCCATGACCTGGGATTCGAAGTTCTCGTCCTCGTCGTCCTTCTTATCGCAGCCCCTGAACCACTGCCTTCCGCGGTCGCTCTGGTTGTCGTAGCCGACGACCCAGGACTTCTTCTTATCGTCGACCATGACGTTGTACTTCTCCCTAAGCTCATCCTTAATACGGTCAGCGACGTCATAATCCCTGACCATCTTCGCCTCAGTCCTCTCGGCGAGCATCGCGGTGACGATGGAGTCGAGGTCGGCGGGCTCGTCGTCACCGGGGACGCCCTGCCTCTGGTACTTGTTGAAGTCTCCGTCGTCGCCGCGCCACTGCTTGCGACCGTCGTGGACGAGGACCCTGAAGTCGGCCTCGAGCTAAGGATAGACGGGTTGAGGAGCGAAGCGACAAGTTAGAATAAATTAGCGATGATAGATAGCGGCCGACTAAATGATGGCTTTCAACGTTCTTTCTCACCTGGTTCTGGATGCTGTCGGCCTCCTGGAAGTTCCTCTTGAGCTTAGCCTCGAGGCGCAGGCGGATCAGGTCGTTAATCTCAGCGACGAAGTCCTCAGAAAGCTCCGCGGTGTCGTCAGGGGCACGCTCGTAGTCATGCCCGAGAGGGCCAAAGTCCCACTGGTTCTGAGGGTTCCCCGGAGCATTGTAGTTGTCACGTCCACGGTTGTTACCTCCACGTCCCCTGTTCTCAACAATCTCGAACTCCTTGAACTTATCGTAAACGTGGACGTTGAAGTCGCGCTTAAGGAGGTCACGGATGTCGTCGGCTGCGTCGTAGTCACGGGCGAAGCGGGCTTCGTTGCGCTCGACGAGGAGATCGTCGATCTGGTCGAAGGTGGCGGCGTCGGGGGGGGGACTTACACACTCGTATCCAGAGTTAGCGTCGAGCTGGGGGGAAATTTGGAGCGTGGGGGACGTTTGGAGAACGGGAGGGGAGGGGAGGGGGAGTTAGAAAAGTGATGGTCTGGACTTTCATAGCGTGCAGAAGAGGGATGGACATGTTGCGGGGCTCTGAGCGATGTCTGTCGACTAAATTATTGACTACGAGGACTTTGAAGATATAGAAGATACTCCTGTACAATAACGCTTCGTAAGTTCCGCCAATAAGATGTAATATTATGGATAATGTAACCAAGTACATCGGTTCGGGCCATGGTGATTGCGACATCGGTTGCATTCTAACCTTTAAACTACGCGGCAGGAAGGCAGTCGGTACGAAAGCGTTTACAGATGTGGCAAGAGCCGCGAATATTGTTGCCAAAGTGAATTTCATTGGCGTATTGATAGAGAAGACGAAGAATTGGGTGATTTTCCTGGGAACAAATTTGCACTTTGTTATTATGAGGTCATTTCTGTGCACAGTGGTGCTGCTCTTGGGGAGCTCTTTCGCCTACACCACACCAACACGCAACATCTCCAGAAAACAATTCCTCATCAGATCAGCCGCCAGCGCTTCACTTTTACAAGGGTTGTTCAGTCCGCTGCCAGCGTCAGCGCTGCCAGCACCAGAAAAACAGAAGGAGACGGAGGTTAGGAAAGGTGAGAGCGCGAGTAGCGACGAAGCGTAAGAAGCAACGAACAAGCACAACACACTGATCTTTCTTTCACCCCATTCCGACCTCTGCTCCTCCTCATTAACACCAAACACCACCCTCGCTCGTCACCCTCTCTCGTTCGCAGGGCAGGGTGAGAACGGAGCGATTGGCGCAGCGTTCAAGATCCAGAACGAGGAGACGAATGCTAGGCTGGCGAAGGCGGGGATTTCATTGGGATCGGACAAGGAGCAGGACCAGAGGCTGTCAGACGCCTTGTCTTCGTTCAGCTATGACTCTTCGGTTTCAAAGGCGAGGGGGAAGAAATGAGATGATATGAAAATGGATTACCGGGTACCGGAGTGTACTGTTTAATTAAAACATGCGCAGCGTTCTTTATTTTGTGTTTTCACTTTGTTTAGTTGCAACACTCCAGCATCAAGCCTTCCAAAGTAGGACAGCAGTAACCCGTCAACCCGGCGTCTCCACACTGCGAGCACGTTGATGCGGTTAGTTTGTAGTGGATAAGCTCGTTACGCTTGGCGTCGCTCACCTTTCTGATTTTTTCGCACTTGGCGCTATCGTCTCCTGAGTTCTCCTGCGTCTCCGGGCTCTCAACCGGATCTGGAAGCGGCTCCCCCCCCATAGACTCTATGAACCAGCTGACCAGTCCGAGGCTAGTCCCCGCGTCAGCGGTCTTGATGTCCCCCGCCTTCTCCCTCGCGGCGACGGGGTCGTGGAGGGCGACGATAGGCGTTAGGATGCTCTTCCATTCGTCTTCGAATCCGTCGAATTTTGATTTAAGGACCTTCCATTCCTTCGAAGCCCAATCCTCTCCTACCAGGTACGGGGTGACGGCGGTGATGGGCATGACGTTGATGCCGTGGCGGTATTGGAGTTTGTCGCCGAACCAGGTTTTGGAGGTGAGGGCGGTCGAGGAGACGATGCCGAGCATGTCACCGGAGGGTCTCTGCCACAGTCGCTTCGCGCCGGTTACTTCGATTTCGGCCGAGACCCTTCCGAACCTGAAGTGAAGTGAATATGTTGTAAAGTTAGGGTATATACGTCTAGAATCGGAATTACAAAGCACCTCCATCCACCCCTCAAACACTTAAACACTCACCTCTCCATATCCTCGTCTCCCCTAACACCTCCCCAAAGCATACACCCTACATAACAGTTCACAGCCTCGCTGACGCTCTCCTGCCCCTTCCCCTCCGCGTACTCCTCAACCCCGCTCGCCCAACTATGTCCTTCATACATATCCATATGCCTCCCAACAGAATACCACTTACTCCTCGCGTCGTAATTACAAACGTCATTAGCTAGACCGTCAAAGAACCTACCGTATTTATCAGACATCCTATCCTTACCGTTTTTGGACGATATCTGAACGTAGTCGACGAGGGAAATAGCGTGGAGATAGTAACCGTAATGGTAGTGGTGGTCGTTGTATATACCGTTACCGAAATCTGATTGATGATCTGAAGCGCCTGAACGTGTCGTTATTCCTGAGGCGATTAAGGGGAGTGAGGATGTTATTACATGAACGGACGCTTTTTTAACGCGTTGTACAGATGGGGGTTTAACGTTCTCACCTCCTATACTAGTGTCGTACATGAAATACGAAGTTTTAGGTAAGAATATTTCCTTAAACAATTTATCCAAATACGGTATAACTTCGTTGACGCACAACTTGCTACCTGAGTTGTAGCTGATGACACATTCTAGGGATATTCTTTGAAGGATTTTACCTAGACCGTACACTCCCATGTTGACGTCTAAGGTGGATGATATTTGAGTCGAGAGAGACGAGTCGATTAAGGAGACGGAGGAGGTGACGTATTTTGAGTAGTCGTACTGGATTGTGGAGGGGTAAGTTCTGACTTCGCAGACTCCCCTACCTTCCGAGAACTTTACTCTTCCGATTCTGTCTCCGGAGCGAAAACGCGACACGCGACATTAGAAAAATGCGAAACCACGATATGATGACAACAGATAAAAACCCGAACTCTACGTTTCCGTTGTTCTTCGCTCCTCTTGCGCGCTCACCTATATTCCCCATCAAGTCCTTCAAGTACATGCATATAAAAATATTCCGACATCTTATCCCCTCCGAATTTATTCAAACAGTAGACCTCGCCTGGTTCTAAAGTCGTGTAGTCGTGTTCTATGATTATATCGGAGGAGGAGGAGGGAGAGTAGTTACCGTATATTCGGCCTGTTGTGGGGTACGAGTTTTTAATACCTAACGAGATTAGCTGTGATGAGGAGAGTCAGTATATGGTAACGGGGGGTGGGACTCTCTTCCACCCGAAATCAGCATGCTTACCTGTTCGGTCGTTATTCCAGGTAGGTTCGGGAATACTCGTAAAACTGTTTCAGAATCTGAAGATGGGAACTCACGCTTAGTAGAATAAAGAACGAAATCATCCGTCTGAAAGAAACCTCCACCTAAGGTAGTCATATCGTCAACGTTGAGGTTGTAGTTTCCCGAGAGTTTAAGAGTGTAGAATATCGATCCCGAGACGGTGTAGGATTCTATCGCGCACTTCTGTGATTTTATTGAGGTTGTAACGCTTAAGGATGTGTGTGAATTCGTGGTTAAATGCGATGTTGAAGGGCAAGATATGATAAGTTCATTGGAGAAGTTTGATTTTTTAACCGCGTGTTCGGAGGAGGAGGAAGTAGGGGAGGTGAGGAGAGATGTTGAGATTCTGACGGAAGAGGATGTGAAGGTCGTCCTGTAATAATCCGATATTATTGGGAAGCTGGCCGTGTTTTCTGTTTTATCTTTCGCGGTCTCGAAGATAAGTAAGTTCGTGTAGAAGGTTCCAGTTCTTATGGGAGTCTGGTCAGGCTTAGGGTCGAGGAGGCCAGACTCGTAGAAGGGGAAGGGAGGGGATTGATCTGTTGTCAGGTATAGGAGGGAATTGGGGTAGGTCAAGATTGACGTAGGGAGGAGGATTAGGAGGAAAGTTAGAGACGATAGAGTCAACGAGAGAGGAGAACACCGAGAAAGGAGGGAGGGGGAAGAGGAGGAGACGTCGTCGTCAGGCGATGAAGGACGGCCTTTTAGATTATTATTTGAGAGAGAAGGAGGGAGAGGAGGAAGGGGGAGGGAGGTAGGCAGGGTCCCGTAGCTGAAGAAAGAAAGAAAGAAAGAGTGGAGAAGAGTTTAGTAGTAGTGGAGGGGTTAGTAGTTAGAGTGGAGTGGAGCGGGAGTGGATCGTGGTGCGTTGATTGGCGTTGATAGTGCGCAAACCAATTGTGCAGATGCGTCGCAAACGTCGCAAACGTGGGTTAGGGTTCCTTCTCACCTGGTTATACTAGCTTGTGATGATCCTGACTGTGATCCTGACTGTGATCCTGACTGTGATTCATCATCTATTGATTCATGTAATGAGATGTCTCGAGGGCCATTACGATGAGGTGAATTCATTGCAGCATTAGAGAAGTTAGCCATCGCCTTTTAGGGTTACGTCACCAATACTACACGGTGGTAGTGGTAACAGTACCAGTGGTAACAGTACCAGTAGTAGTACCAGTAGTAGTAGTAGTAGTAGTAGTAGTAGTAGTAGTAGTAGTAGTGGCGGACAGTAGTGACGGACAGTAGGACTGTAAGAATAGACTAAGAAAGCAGGCAAAAGTAGTTCCCCCCTCCTCGTCGCCGCCACGAGTGTGCCTCTGAACAATTCAAAAAACAATCAAACGAATAAGATTTATGAACAAAATACGGTAACAAGGAGGGACGGTTAGGGGACCTAAAACTCCTCGTAGCGCTTGAGGTGTGAAGACGTCTTGAAAATGAAAATCAATGAAAATCAATGAAAATCAATTCTCTGGAAGCTAATTCCAGCTCGAGCCATCACCCAGTGACTTTTTGCGCAGTTCATCCTTTCATCATTGTTTCATCACTTTTCATCACTTTTCATCACTTTTCAGCACTAATACGACCCTAACGACACTTTTGAACGCTCAACCACTATCCGTACTACCATGAATCCCATCAAGACTTACTGTATTGGAGCTGGAGCGCTCCTATTATGCTTAATTTCCTTACCTAATACCTCTAGCTTCTCCGCCCCGACGTCGGCCTTCACACTCCCCTCATATGCAAAATCAAAGACGTTCCACAAATCATCATCACCATCAGACGATTGGAGTATATCACCCGGTCAAGGTGTCTCATCAACAGACGGTTACGTTTCGGGTAGCTCCGAAACTGTCCACATTACCGACAAGGATGATTGGACGAAATCCCAACGTCCGAATAGGTGAGCCGCGTGAATGTTCATCCAAACGTCTTCACGTTCCCCCAAAAAGCATTCTTTTGTTTTTCCCTAACGCAAAAAGAACACAAAACACAAAACAGACTCGAAAGACATTCTCTCGGAATGGAACGTCGTCCTAGAGGTCGTCCTAACCCCATGAAGAAACAGAAGGACAACACGAGAGTCTTCGTACAGAACTTACCTCCGACTTATAAGTGGGCTGATTTGAAGGATTTATTCAAACATAATTTACCGGCTGATTTACGTACTACCGTAGGTGAGAGATATATGTATTTGTGTTTCGAGTTCGTTATCGTTTGTTTTTATCATGTTGTGCCTTCTAACACTCTCTTGCAGCTTTCGCTAGCGTTTCGATGACGGATGACGGGACTTCTAAAGGCTGTGGGATTGTTCAAATGGAGACAATAGAAGGCGTCGAGGAGGTTATTAGGTTGGCTAAAGACGGACACTTTAACGTCATGGAAGGTGAGAGCGCGACGTGAAGGGGGGAATGATGAACGTGGATGGTGCTCCAAGACGCATGACAATAAAACAACAATATTATGGTAGTGATTACTCGCCGGCTCCTGGGGCGCGACTCTTAATGAGCGTTATAAGTCCCGGGGCTCCGTCGGCACGGACTAGAGTTTCTGATATTCTTTGATGAGACCTGTTTCCATCTCGGAACGTTTGTATGAACCATTGTTGTTGTTGTTGTTGTTAAAAAGTCGATGTGTGGAAGGGGAACGTTTCGTCCGTTGCCTTTCGAAGGCGATTCATGATAAACAATCAACAACTCACACACCACAAACCAACGCACTGCAATGCACTATTACTACGCACACCACACAGGAGGAGAAACGTACGAAATATTCGTCAGAATGGACATCAAAGAACGCAACATTCGTTCCGAGACCAAGTCAGACCCTAACAGAGCCATCGGGGAGAGCACAAGGGGAGGTAGGAAGGGGTACTACTCCTGCGCGAACTTGGACTTGGAGAGTAGGTCGACTGAGATGGTGTCGGAGGTATCGGAGTTAGTGGAGAGTAGGGCGGCAGCGAGGGGGAGGAGGAATTTTGAGGCGAGCGATAATATGAGGAGGAAGCTTTTGGACGACTACAGCGTGAGGGTTGATGATCGGACGATGCTTTGGTGGTTCGACGAGGTGAGAAAGTTTTGGTGTAGGAGAGTAGTACTACTATTAGATTGAGTGATTTTCGAGTCTAACGATTTGCTTGTTACGTGCTTGTCACTAATCGTTCAGACGGGAGGACGGGTTCCTGACATGGTCGCCGACAGCAAGAGCGACGGCAGCTGGAAGTCCAAAGACTGGGCCTGCGTCTACGAGAATGGCTACGAAACCGTCAACTCTGACGAAGTAGAGAAGCTCCTCAAGCGCAGGGACAGGCTGAGGGTCAACAGGGACTACACTGAGGCGGACGAGGTCCTGGAGAGAGTGTACGCAATGGGCGGGGAGGAGGGAAAGATCGTCGTCGACGACAAGAAGAAATTGTGGAAGGTGGTCAAAGTGGGGGCCGACGGAAGCGAGGAGGGCGAGGATGTCGTGGCCGGAGCAGGAGGAGGAGGAGGAGGGGGAAACGATTCGAGGATCAAATGTCTCGAGTTGATCGGAGAGCACGCACCAGAGAAGCTGGAGGAGGTGGCAGCCCTGCTGGATAAGTTCGAGGGAAAGGAGGACACTGTATACGAAAGGTTGAAGGAAAGGTATACAACTGCGTCCGAGTAAATGTTCATTTTAGCATACAAATCTTAGACTTCCTCGCCTTTCAACGACTGAATCTCTTCGTATCTTTTATAAACCACCTCGTTGAGCGCATGTTAGGGTTAGGGTTAGGGTTAGGGTTAGGGTTAGGGTTAGGGTTAGGGTTAGGGTTAGGGTTAGGGTT
>BRXX01000537.1:0-72685 GCA_030267905.1 Triparma verrucosa
CCCTAACCCTAACCCTAACCCTAACCCTAACCCTAACCCTAACCCTAACCCTAACCCTAACCCTAACCCCTGATCTCAGCATCATCCAATTTGTCACGAAACGTTCACAACATTTTCCCACTTTTTAACATTCTACAATTCGCTCTCTTCATCTACTCGCAGAAGTAGCCCCGCGTTCCTACAACAACTACTTTAGCACCTGATCTTGCCCCTGCCCAAACTTCCTGTCCTCTTCACCCATCACTACGCAAGCCGACTTCGCTAACAGCTGATGCCCAAAGCCAACATCCGCCCTCCCGTTGTCTTCATTCACGGCTACAAAGGATGCTCCCTTGTCGACAATATCACCGAAAGCAAAACATTAATTTACAATTTTCTCACGCTAAAGCATGTCCTCTCAATGTCCTCTCCCGATCTTTCGCTCCCTACAACGTGGACGGAAGGAGTCCAGGACCAACAGTCCCCTGTCGCTGTCATTCCAGGGCCTCCGCTGTCGGACCCGCTTGGCCCCTGCCTCTCCTCTCTCCTCAAAGTTCGGGTGTATGCACCCCTGCTTCAGACGCTCGAGACGGAGTACGGCCCTCCGATCCTTGCTCAAGGCCCCGAAGAGGTCTTAGCCCATACCCCGTTCTACGTGTTCACTTACGACTGGCGCCGATCCAACAACGAAACTGTTGCGCTCCTGCATGGCTTCCTGGAGAAGCTTCACACACCTCCTCAAGTGATTGCGCACTCTAACGGAGGCCTCCTCCTCTTCTCCTGCCTTAACAAAAACCCTGCCCTCGTCCATTCTGCAATATATGCCGCCGTTCCCTTTAAAGGCAATCTAACCTTCTTGCCTGACCTCACGCAGGGAAAAAAAATCGGGTTAAACAAGAAGATCTTGTCCGCTGCGGTGCAAAGAACCTTCTCGCTGCCTTACCACATTCTCCCCTATCGCTCGGAGGCCGCGGGACTCTTTCTGAACTCCCATGGGGAGGAAATACGAGTCGATTGGCACGATATCAAGACTTGGACTGACCATGGTCTCGTTGAACCCGACGGAGCTGAAGCGATGCATGTCAAGGAGGCCTTATCAGACGCGGTGTTGTTCAAATCATCCCTAATTCCGTCCCAGCCCAAAGACAGCTATCCAAAGTCGATTGTAGTTGCTGGCAACGCAGTACCCACTGCCGATGGAGTAACCCTCACTAAGCCTGGAACCGTCTCAATGGAAACTTTTGAAAAGAAACCAGGTGACGGACGCTTTACTGAGAGCTGCGTTCAACCACCAACAGGGACAGTGGTCAAAACTTTAATATCAACCCACAAGCACGACAGTGTATTAGACGGCGTCGATGTAATAGCTGCCCTAGAGACGTTGAGGAAAGTTAACAACGTTCCTGACATTGATACTAGTGAAGTTGTCCTTGAGATAAAAGAGGAGTAAACGACTAACAAGAAACAAATCTTTTTGCTATAATAATTGCTCTTTTTAAACATCTCCCATCCATACCCCCCTCGCCCCAACCACAACCACAACCACAATCACAACCGCCTACATCTCCCCCAACCCACACCACCTTATCCCACAAACACTCCCTAAAAATACCCACGCTTGAATATTTTCTGGTCTGAGCCCATCTTCGCTCCAAACTTGATCCCCCTGTCCAACAAGTAGATTCTAATCGCCACGGAACTGAGATTGGCCGCTTGCAGGGCCTTGCTGTGGGTGGGGTTGTTGGCGATGATCTTCAGGGACGCCTCTCGCAGCCACTCGCTGTCCAAGGCGCACTCGAGGCAGATTACGCAACGCATCAAGGCGGAGGGGCCGTCGGCAGCCTCCACGTTCTTCCTCCACTGTGCGGCGATGCTCGGGATCCAGCTGGCCTTCTTGCCCTCGCTCCTAACGGCGCCTTCAGGCATTGCGGCCTCTATGATTAGCAGGGTGGCTCGTAGTTTGGCCAGCTGCTTCTCCAAACTACTGTTCGGGTCGCGCACCTTCAAAGCCACCTCAAGCGGATGAGGCTTGGCATCTCCCCTGGCCCTTCCGGGAGCGTTCAGATGCTTGACGGCATTGATTCTGTCCAAGCTCTGCAGCGTCGCGGGCTGTGAGCTCGAGTTCGCCCTCACGCCCTCCAGCAACTCCGCCTGCATCTCCAAGTTCTCCTTGTCTTTCACCAAAACACGGGACGCCGCGACCCACTCGTCGAATCTGGAGCTCCACTTCTTGTAGTGAACGCGGTACCCGACAATTTCCCCTCCGCCGTCCTCGCTCCTGGCGGTCTCTACAATCTTGGCGTCCCAGTACTGGGATCCCGAGGGCGAAACGACCAAAACGCTGTTGCCCTTATCGACGGTCTTGCCCTTCTTCTTCGCCCTGCCTGTCCCGACCCCAGCCTCTCGGGGCTGGAACACCTCGTCCTCCCCCTCGTCCATCATCATATCGAACCCTACCCCGCCCTCGACATCCCCCTCATCGTCGGTGAGAGTTCCCTCCTCGTCGTCTCCCTGGAGGATTCCAACCCAGCTCCTGTCCTCGACCATCTTGGCGCTCTGGGGGTAAAGCCTGCTCAGCTCCTTCGCCGGATCTGCCTCCCCTAGCGCCACTATCACCGCCGCTATCGAAGCGCCCGTAGTGTATCTCACGAACCGGTCCTTCGGCCGGTCGTGGACGACCAGGGCGTTGTTGTCGCTAGAAAGCTTCCAGTAAAGACGCCCGACAGAATCCTCTCCAAGAGGGACCGAACGGCCGCAGTCACGCATGCACTGCTCCTCGAGCTGTTTTAGGTAGCGATCCTTATGCTCGCTCCTCATTCTGTTCTTCCTCATGGTGTGGACGGCGATGGCGCAGTTCTCATGCGCGATCAACCCTCCAGTCAAGAAGGGAACCTTCTCCTCGTCCCTCATGGCAAGCTCCTCCTGGAACGACTCAGCGCTGCGACGTGCGTAAACGAGTTAGGATTAAGTAAAAAGAGTTCTTTGCTTCGCTTCACTCCGCACTCCTCACTCCTCACCTCCAGGGCATGAACTCTCGCATTCCCTTGTCAGGGACCATGTCCATGGTTTCCTTCATGGGCTCGCCAGCCTCGATGGAGATGAGCTGCCCCCCGACTTTGATTGTGACGGATGCCAGCTTCCCCTCCTTACCCTCCGCAATAGCCCTGCACTGGCGGTTGCAGGACGCGTGCTTGAAGTTCTCGCTCCACTCGTCCTCGGTGGGGAAGCGGACAAGTGGGGCGCAGAGCTGGATGTCCGTCTGCCCGCAGAACCTGCACCTCAAGTCTGGGCAGACGATTCCGGATATGTCCGGCTCCGCAAGCGTGGAGCTCAGGATTGGAAGCACAGTCGCCACCTCCTTGCTCCCCAGCGCCCGCTTGATCTGCAGGGACGAGGTGTGGGCGGTGAAGGCGTCCTCCCTCTTCTTGCTGCGCTTGTGCCTGACGGCGAGCTGCTCCTCCCTCTCCTTCTTCTTCTCCGCGGCCGCGATGGCCTCGGGAGTGAGGAACGAGGAAGTAATGGTGGGCTGAACCAGCCCTTCGACAACCTCGGCGCTAACCCCCGCATCTCCAACGTCAGTCATCGTAGCGTCCTCTACGACCACCCCCGCAACGACATCCCCCGCGCCTGCTTCTCCAACGACTTCGACTCCTTCCATCGCGACGACCGAATCTACCTGCATGGCGTCCTCGTCAACCTTGACCTCCACGACTTGCACCTCCTTCGGCCTCGTGTCGCCTGCGAACTCCTTCTCGTGCTGCATCCTGAAGAGCTCGGCCGCGTCGACGTTCGGGGCCCCCCCCGCGTGAGTCTGGTACTGCTGCTTCGAGAACAACTCGAAGGCCTCGATCTCGGCTGACACCTCGGCCGCGTTGGTGCACTGGCTCGCCAGGAGCTTGAAGATCTCAACCCAGTCCTTGCCCTTCCTGTCCTCCGCCTTGGTATTCATAGTGATGACGCCGTTGATGGCCTCCAGGAAAGAGGACGACGTTGCCGAAGCCTCTGCGGCCTTGACGGAGTACCTAGGGTCGGCGTTGGGAGGCAGCAGCTGCGAGAAGCATGAAGATTGAGTTAGACACAGCTATAGCTATTTTTTTATTTGCCAGAAGATATAACTAATTAACGCCATCCTCACCTGCTGCAATACTCCGTGGTCGCGTCCGCCGTGGTTGTAGCCGAGCGACCGGCAGACCGCTTCTGGAAAGCGGACCTTCGGCAGGTCCTTCAGTTGCTTGTCAACGTCCTCGAGGCTGCGAGGAGCGAAGCGAGTTAGAAACTACGTAGAAGTTGGCAGCAGCTACGTTATATACGGAAGTATCGGCAATGAGCACCAAGATCTCGTCAACGTGCCTTCTCAGCTAGACGCTTCGCTCCTCGCAACCTCTCACCTCCACTGGTCAACGATGCTGGTCCCGTTCTTGTTCGAGTACGCGACATTATAGCTGAGCCTCGCATCCATGACATTGCAGCCGGTTATTTTGGCCCTTATTTCCTCTCCCCCCGCCTCATGCTTGACGACCGACTTCCAAATTCGAGGGTCGACGTTGAACCAGCACCTGTTCTCCACGCAGCCGGGGCAGAACCACTCGTTCTTCGGGATGCGGTCGAGGGGAGGCACCAGACGCGTCATGTTGTACTTGGCGTCGCACTTGTCGCAGATCAGGACGGGCTCGGTGTCGTCCGAGGGGTCCTTCCCCTGGCTGTAGCAAATCTCGTCGTTGAGCTCTCCCAGAGGCGGAAGGGTCGGGGCGAGGAGCCAGTCGAACAGCAGCCTCTCAAACGTCGTCGCGACCTTGTCCATGTTGTTCAAGGTGACGCTTCCCACGACGTTGAAGCAGTACGTGTTGTTCACCAGCAGGTGCATGTCGTCGACCATGGTCTTGACGGCCTTCTCCTCGTCGGGCTCGTCCGCCCTCGCCTCCGCCAGGAGCCTGTTCCCAATGTCCATCAGGCAGACGGGCCTCAGGACCTTCTCGTAGTAAGTCGGGACGTCCTTCGGGGAGATCGGAGTGATGAACTTGTCGCTCGCGCCCATGAGGCACAGGGTTCTGACGATGGCGAGGCAGCGCCTGATGGCCTCCGGGGCGGAGAGGACGTCGCCGCAGAACTCGTCGAACGCGGTTTTCGGGAAGGGGGACTTGGGTCCTTCCGCCGACGCCAGAGGTTTCGGCTTCATGATGATCCTGTGAGAGTGGAGATTGTTAGATACTGCAGAACAATGAATAATGAATTTCTTCAACGGCCTCACCTGGGCTTGTTAGGGTCTGGCTCTTCCCCCGGCTGCCTCGGTATGAACGGCGGCTCGCCAAACTTCCCGCACTCCTCCTCCGGGAGGGTCGCCATGAACTCCCTCGCCAGGCCCAGGCTCCCGTAGATGTGAGTGGGCTCGCTCTCGTGGCAGATCTTGTAGTGGCCGTCGTAGTTCCTGAGGACTATCCACTTGTTCTGGGGGAACTCACGGGCGATCTTGGGGAACCTGGCCTGGTCGAGGGGGGTGTAGCCCTCGACGTTCCCGTTGACGACGTACGTCGTCTGGGCGATGGGGACGAGGCCGTCGTGCCCTCCTGGGATCACCTCGCAGTTTCCTTCCTCGTTGATCCTGATGAAGGTACTCCCCCTCCCTCCGATGACCTTCTTCTCCTTCTCGTCTTCTCCCTCCTTCTCGTCGTCGTCGTCGTCATCGTCGTCCTCGTCTTCGGACTCGTCGTCCCTTTTCTTCATGAACTTCCTAGATTTCCTGACGTACTTTTCCCTCTCGGCGCTGAGGTTGTCGAGCTGCGACAAGAATTAGGGTTAGAAAGTTGAAGGTGTCGATGCTGGCCAAACGCTTATGCTGCAGCTTCTCACCTCCCTAAGCGTCAAAACCTTCCCTAAAGGTCCAGCCACGAAGCTGGTCTGCCTCTTCCCTCCCCTTAGCATAGCGATCCTCGCCGCCTCCTTGTCCTGCTTCCCTTCCTCCTCGACGTTCTGCTTCTCCGGGGTCGCGCCGCTCCCCTGTCCCACGACGCCCTTGAAGTTGAAGAGGGCCTTGACTTCTTCACCACGACCTCTGACCTCGTCGTCCTCTTCTTGGAGTCCGTTGTTGAAGTTCTCCCCCTCCTCCTCGCTGAGGAGTTTCAGGGCGATGTTCTTGGTCGGGCCGCTGGCGTTGCCCTTGTAGATCGCGTCGCTTATGGATGCCCGAAGCCGGGTGGTGTACTGCTCTTTCTTCGGGTGATCGCTCGAGTAGAGGAGTCCTATAGCTTGGGTGATGGCAGTTTTAATGGGACCGCCTGAGTTTGTCGACATCGTCTTGATACAGTGGAGGTGGAACTTCCAGTCCTGGGGGGAGTTACAGCTCGGGGTGGAGGGGGCGCGGATGGTGACGGACACTTTACCGGATTCGCCGACCTTGATGTTCTTGTTCTCGGCGTCGTTAGAGGCCTTGGATTCCACCTTCCTTTCCTCTCTTTCCTCTTTGACTTTCTTCTCCCCCAGCCCCATGCTCTCCTTCTTCGCTTCGTCCGCCAGCGCCTGGTAGATGAGCTTCCCCGTCTTGAGGTCCCTCTCGAGCTTCTTGACGACGCTGAAGATTCCTCCGCCCTGCCCTCGGAACGCGTACGTCTGCTCGGTCTTTACGATTCCCAACTCGTCGAAGGCTGATGATGAAGAGGGAAGGGAATGAACGGGAGACGTTTAGATTCGCGAACACATCAACATCAACCTTACACCTCCCCCTCCTCACCTTTGTTGAGAACCGCCAGCCTCGCAATTTCCTCCCACGTGAATTCGTTGACTGGTATAATCGAGTCGGCCATCATCTCCTGGTTCTGCTTCTGCTTCTCCGCAGTGACAAGCAAATTCTTAACCTCCCCGCTTAGGGGCTTGCAGAAGTTAGCCGCGAGGTTCGTCAGGAGTTGTATTGCCTTGCTCCTTTTGGAGAAGTCGACTTCGGTCTTGGGGACGACGTCGACGATGGAGACGGCGCTTTGGATGGCGCTTAGGCTGGGGATGACGCGGGGGTTTATCGTCAGCGGCCTGTGGAAGACGGTCAAGAACTCCCATATTCGGAGAATGTCTGGGGGGGGGCGGGGAAGGGTTAGTTGTGAAGAAAGAATAATTAAACAACCCCCTCTCAATCTCACCTTGATCATATTCGCATTCCCAGACAGGGGGTAAATCCTTCTCCACCTCCCCCCCTTTCATCGGGCTGACGACCCTCCCCAAAGCCTTGACATCCCTCCCCTCATCCTTACACATCATGGCCGCGTGATTTCTCACCGTCAAAGCTGATGCGCTGACGGTTCTAACAATATGCTTGACGACTTTCAGCCTTTCTCGGCCCGCCTCCCTAGTGAGTTTCTCCTTGACGGTGCCTTCTAGGCGCCCGAGGCGGTCCTCCTCCCTTTTCTGTCTGTTCTTTAGTTGGTCTTCGACCTTGCTCTTTTTCTTGGAGTCCCATTCGACTTCTTTCAGTTTGCGCTTGAGGGCTGAGAGGCAGGTGGGGAGGGGGGCGTTAGAATGGATATAGAGGGTAGCTTCCTGCTGTTCCTTTTCCCTTTCCTCACCTTTGCGTTTCGAGCTCCACTCCTTCTCCATGTTCTCGAATTGTCCCGTCAAGTTCCTTTCTGCGTCCCTCGCCTTCTTCCTGTTGCTCTCGACGGTCAGGGCGTCGCCCTGAGCGTGGAGGGTCTCGATGTAGTTGTAGGAGGAGCAGGCGTAGCTGCCGGGGAGACCTTCGAGGAGGCGGTGGACGCTGGGGGGGTAAAACGTGTCGACTAGGTTGAGGCAGGAGAGGGCGGAGTGGGAGGGGGGGATGGGGAGAGCAGAAGGTTCGGCCGACGCGCCCTTGACGATGGCGGAGAGGATGCGGGAGAGGCGGCCCTCGTTCTTGTTGGCGTAGGTGTCCGTCTTTTGGAAGGCGACGGAGTGGGCGGACTTGAGGGTGGTCAGTTCCTGTTGGAGGGCGTTCTCCTTTTCAGTGGGAGGTTCGATTTCAGTGTTGGGGGGAGGGGGGGTGGCGGGGTTGAGTTCGCGGTAATTCTTGAGTTTATTGACTGCAGTTTGGATGGCTGTGAGAGGCGAGGATCGAAGCGACTCGTTAGAATTGTGTTTGTGTTGTGTTGTGTCGTGTCGTGTGTTGTCATTCTCACCTCCCTCCTCCAAAACTTTCATCTCAACCAAAACCTTCCCCCAAACCTCCACGGCGCCCCCTCCCTCGACCGTCGTCGTTTTAAGTTTGAGTTTCTCCACCCTCTCCCTCTCCTCCTCAATCATCTTCTCGAATTTTTTCCTACCCTCCTTCCTCTTTTTACGGTACTCAGACGTTGCGGAGCCTACACCAAAGAACCAAGTGTCCCTCTTCGGGTAACCTTCCTCGACTTCTAAGTGGTCCTTCCACCCGTCTTCGAATTCGACGTTGACGTCCCACTTTTCGGTGGAACCGTCCTTCCCTGAAGTGGGAGAGGATGAGAGGACAGTCGCTGAAAACCAACCGCAGGTGAACTTTATTTTTATCGTTGATCCTGGGACGGGGGTTGAACTCTCGGAATCGACCTCGGAGGGTGTCGGGGGTGGGACTGTGCGGCGGAGTCTCGGGGGTTCGACTGACGAAGATGAGGATTCGTCGTCAGGGGACTTGCCTCGTTGTTTCTCGAGGGCAGCTAGCATGGGATTTTTAGTCAGCTTGATGTGACCGTTGGGGCATATCCACGTGGAAGCGGTTACCTCAGCGTCGGTGGGTCTGTTGTAGAAGTATAGCGACGGCGCGAAGTCGTTCTCGTGGAACATGTCAACACCGTCACCGAAAGTGACCGAGTAAATGAGTTTATTGGACTCGGGGTCCTTCGCCGTCTTGCATATGAACCGTCCGACTTTCCCGCGTTCGTAGTCGAACTCGAAGCGCTCGAAGAGAACTCCTTCGGACTCTAAACTGTACTCTCCGGAACCTTCCTTCCAGATATTTCCCAGCTGCCAGACTCGAGCTCCTCCTACAACTCCTCCATTTTGTTTGAAGACTTCTCCCATCCTGATTGTGTAGCGAGGAGTGGAGCGAGGAGGGAAGCGATGAGCGGAGCGAGGAGAGAAGCGATGAGCGGAGCGAGAAGAGAAGAGATGAGCGGAGCGATGGGCGAATCAAGGAGCGAATGTGTTAGTCCTCAGTACTCTTCGTCTTATCCAATTCCCCCCCCAAAAAAAAAACCCCCACCCTCACCTATTCCTCGCCTCCGCCATCGCCCCCTCCCTACTCCTCGGTACCTTTCCATAAATCTCCCTCCCCCCCCTCTCCCCCCCCTTCCCCGCCAACGCCCTACACACCTCCAGCCTACTCCTGTACCTCTCTCCTCCTGGGCCTATGTAGTAGCAGTCTACGCCTCCTGCGGAGGCGCCTGTTTTACGTTGACGGACGTGGACGGACCAGTCTTTTAATAAGGTTTGGGCTTGGGAGAGAGAGAGGGAAGGGGTTGAGGGGGAAGACTTTGAGAGGGTGGAGGAGACGAAGAGGGTTAGCTCGTGGAGGGCTTTTATGGAGTGAGGGTTTAGAGGGGAGGTGTCCATTTTCGGGGGAAATATAAGATACGATGAACGATGAGATGAGGCTGGAGAAGGGGATTGATTGAGGAGAGGCAGAGGAGTGTTAGATATTCTGCGCTGATGATACAACATGAAATGCGATATGAGATGAACTCTAGCAGGACTACTTCCGCCGCACATTGCTTAGGCTCCAGTCGCTGCTGACTCCAGCCGCCGCTGCAGCCACGCTGCTGCCTACTCCAGCTGCTGCTGACTCAAGCTGCTACTGTCGCCTTGCACTGCTGGGCTCAATCCGTTGAAGAATGCTGCGCCGCTGCTGCCTGCTGCCTGCTGCCACGCCGACACGGTTGTACGACACGGTTGTATAACAATTGAGAGGTTCCCTCCACGCTCGTGACGGAGGGAACGTTATCGTGGAGGATTTCATTGGATTATAACGCCGTTAGGAGGACTTTGAATATGTTTTAGGATATTTACTATACGAATAGGTACAGCAGTTGTGATGGATTATGTGTGCGTACGTTTTGTAATGCTGTATTAGCCTCTATGATATTTCAGAGTAATTCCCAAATTCATTGTTTCTTTCCCAACCTTTTCATTTCAAGCGATAGCATTCATCACATTCCCCCACCCCACACGCACACTTCTCTTCTCAGCGTTCTCATATTCGCTCAGTCCCCTAATCTTATTAAAAACGCCTCAAAAAACGCCCCTCCCCTTTAAAACTTTAGTGCGAGCGAGCGTTCTCAATAATGTCCTCTGAACCGGCTAAAAAACAACGCAAAATTAAAATTACCTTCGACGAAGAAGGGATAGCAGGTAAGCCGTCCCATTTTAGCCGGAAGCTTTAGGCGTGAGGGACCGGCATGTGGAGCATTCTGAGAGCCATTCTGAGTGCCTGGGGTATTTCGCATAGTTCGCATAACGGTGCGGGGGGGGGGAGAGTGAGTTGTGAGTGAGTTGTTTCGTGTACGCGTCGATGAAGAGTTTGTTGATGATCTTCCTGGTGGAGGTGCTGAAGTGTGATAAGCGTATCCACATTTGGTGAAGCATTGTGCAGGGATGATGCCGTGTTAAAACACCCTACTAACCCTAACAACCCTTTCCTACACTCACCACCATCAGAGCACGATTTAACCCGCGGTACCCGTCAGAAAATCGACGAACCCGACACCCCCTACACCTCCTACATCGACCCTGAAACTGGTGTCGATTCTACCTCCCTCCCCTCCATAACCCTCCCCTCCTCCTCCCTCCCTTCCGCTCCCCTAAATTCCTCTTCCTTAAACTTCACAGAGCCCACACCAGAACCTACAGAATCCAACCGACACTCCGACCTCTCTCAGCTTTCCTCCCGTCTCTCTTCCCTCGAGTCTCAAGTGAATGAAGAAGGTACGATAACGCCTAAAAAAGATTTTAAAGATGTTAGGAGTAAGCATTACAATGAGTTTGAGATGTTGAAAAAGTTCAGGGAGTCAATGCGAGATGAAGACGACGACGAAGACGACGAAGAATAATTATTTAGAAGAAAGAACTATTTTAAGACAACGTTGGATGTAATAGTGTTTTGCTGTTTTTACTACCATAACATCGTTCCGTGCTTTCTTCTGTCAAAACGCCATAAGGGTGAATTATTGTATAGATCAGAGGTAGGCGACTACCGCGTTGTTGTCTCTAACTTTAATGCCGAAGGGGACTAGCTCGGAGCAGCCCACGAAGACATATTCACCAACATTTTGAAGCGAGTCCGGGACCTTCATCTCTCTTAAACTTGTGCAATATCTGAAGGCTTTTTCACCTAATTCGACAACGTTCGTGTGGAGGAGATCGACCCTTTCTAAACTTAAGCAACTACAGAAGGATTGTAGTCCAATTGATGCTAACGACTTTGGGAACTTTATTTCTTTCAAACTAGTGCAGTATTGGAAGGAACAATCACCGATATTTGTAATGCCTTCGGGGATGTCTACAACGACGAGAATGGAGGCCCACATGCAGGCAAAATCTCCGACCTTCGTAATATTCAGAAGGAAGACGGCCTTCGTCACTTCCTTCATCCTTTGCTTCCTCGCATAAGCTTCATTTCCACTTATATCATTCCCTCCATGAACAACTATCTCGCCATTAGGCTCATCTTCCAACTCAATAAGCTTTTTCTCAACGACCGCGTGCCATTTAATATCAAATCAACGCATCGTAACTAAGGTATCAAACATAACGAATTCAACGAACAGCCGCCTGAAGTCGTCTGTATGCATGAAATCATCACCTCCTCCGACGGGGATTACATCGGCAGCAGAATCCAACTCAGATCCTTCATGTGCTTCCTCCTCGTCATCTCCGCCCTCTACGCTATTCAAATCAGGTATCTCAATAGCATTCTCGATGTCTTCAGACGTTCTTATGGACATATTACGAAATAATTGCTGATAAAAGTAAGCTATTATCTTTTGCAGGACACTTCCCAAAATTCCCCAAAAGTAGTGCTTTTACCTTGCCCAGAATCCGAGAGCTGTAGCATCCGCCATTCGAGCATCGGAAAATAACTCTACGATTACACTCGTTCCTTGTCCCTAGTTACTCGATTTGTCGTTTTAATCATTTTTAAATCCCAATCGAATCCTCCCACAATAAATCAAAATCGAAGAAGCACAGCTTTAAAAACTTTCGTTTCCCCCCGCTTTTCCTCCATTCCAAAAAAGGTCGCTTTAAAAAGGTTTAAAAAATAAGAAACGTTATGGATAAATTCCACATCTACTCACCCCTCGGTTCCCCCTCCTCCTCAACCTACCGCGCCCGCGCCCGTCACACAATCTCCTTCTGCGCCATAACCCGTCTCCCTAAGTCAACTCTCCCTACGACTTCCCACGCCGTGAGTCTCATGCACCGTTTTTCTCACGTTAATGTTCTGGGGTTTATTGATTGGTATGAGACTGCGAATAATTTATGGTTGATATTGGAGTATTGTCCTGCGGGGTCTTTAAGGAAAATTATGGATGTAGACGTGAGGTTTCCGGAGAGTAGCGTTAAGCTGTTCGGGGTGGACTTGGTGGGTGGGTTGGGGTATTTGCATGGGCATAGTACTGTTTATAATAATTTGAATCCTAGGAATATTCTATTAGATGAGTTCGGGGTGTTAAAGCTGAGCAAATTTAACAGGGCTCTTAAGACTCCCGAGGGGAAGGTTGAAGTTGACCACTGCGGAGAGTATACTGCGCCGGAGTTGTGGAGGGAGGAGACGTGCGTGCCGAGTTATTCGAGTGATGTTTGGGCCTTGGGGTGTTTGCTTTATGAGCTTTATTATGGGGAAGGTGAGGTTATACGACATTACATGTAATGTAAATCCCGCCCCGCGCATACTAACACGATACCATGATGTATCCCCCTTTTCTCAGTGCCTTTCCAAGGTTCTACGCCCTCATCTCTTCAACGTTCCATAACCTCTTCCTCCCCCAAATTCCGGACCGACGATAAAGGCCTCGACGACACCCTGAATAAAACCGCGAGCACAACGCCCTGTAGTATGCTGTTTTACGATCTGGTCGTTAGGTGTTTGAAGAAGGTGAGAGGATTACAGCACTGTTAGGGTTGGATGACCATGTGTAGATCGCCCGGGGCCTTAACCCTTCGCTCAATACTCGCTGACGTTCGGTCGGTCGCTTCGCTCCCTCTAACCCTAACCGCAGGATCCGACGGAGAGGTTGAACCCTAAGGAACTCGCTGAGCACGGGTTCTGGGAGGGGGAGTGTAAGTGGGAGGGGGAGATTAGGAGGCAGGCGGGGTGGGATAGGCTGTGGGGGGAGAATGTTGAGGGTTATTATAGGGGGGACAGGAGGGGGGAGGAGAATAGTAGGGAGAAGAGGTTTGAGGAGGTGAGAGAGAGGGAGAGACAAGCACCTTTCCTCAACTCCGAATTAAATTTCTTACTCCTCGAACCCACCCAGATTCAAGAGGAAAGCTATATTGAGGAGGAAGTTGAAGCTTTGAAGGAGCTTGATGTCAGTGAGTTGAACGTAGCCGCAGACCAAGCCCACATGCAGAGCGTTGAAAGCGATAGGCTCAGCCAGACTTCGTTGGAGGAAGACCCCGACTGCGCCGAAATCACTCAGTTGACGGAAAACGGCAACAACAACAATAACAACGACAACAACACCAGCACCACCGCCTTCTTAACCAACACCACTCAGACCTCTCTCCGCCCCTCCTCCCCTCCTCCCTTCACCCGCCTCTCCGCAATCGACCACCTCTACACAACCGTTGACACCAAAGTGTCCCCCATCTACATTCCCCTCCCCCCCCCCTCCTCCCTCCCCCCCCACCCCCTTAAGTTCCCCAAGCAGACCCTCCAAACCCTCTCGACCTTCACCTCCCCTCAACTAGAAACGTACGCCAAGACGATTTACAAACACCTCAAGGACCCTGTCACGCTCGTGTACTTGATGGAAATTACGAAAGAAGTCAAGGTCGCTAATCTCATAGTCAACTCCAGGTAAGTGAGCATCACCATCATGACCCTCCTCTCAAAAGCCTTCTAACGTAAATAACCCAAAGTTTCTTCGAGACAATCTTCAAATCGGCGTCGACCTCCCCCCTCTCCCTAAACGTCCTAGGCCTGAGCCTCCAGCGCTGCAGCTACGTCTTCAGGGACTGCGGCGTTGCGATTGTGGACATTTTGACGGAGGAAATTAGGAAGGTCGGAAGGAGGAACAGGTGAGAATATGAAAGATTAGAGGACGAACGATAAGAGGCGCCATTATTAATGCCCCACCCCTCCACCCCCCGCTCGTCGCAGCGCGTATTTGGAGAGCCTCCTGGGACTCCTGGGTGAGATTGGATTTTATAACGTCACGGGCAAAGGTGAGAAACTGTCTCGTTCGCAAATGCTCCTCGCTGGAATGCTTCAATTCTACTTCTGTCCGGTTGCGGTAGGAGCTACAGTATTCTAACTCGTCGCTCCGCTCCTCGGCTCGCTTCGCTCGCTGCTCCTCGCTTCGCTCGTCGCAGAGTGGAACGTGACTCAAGAAGAACTCGACATCTTCAAAACCTACGCCGGCAAATACGAAGCCGCGAACAAAACGATCGAGAACATCATCAACGTCTGCAAGGACGACAATATCGTTAAATCCCTCTGCGACGTCGACGTGCTGAGGCAAATTTTCGACATGCAGGAAGTGGACTTCGCGGCAGCTGAAGGAATCGTGGGAGGGATGATATTCGGATGCGGGGCGACGGTGATTAAGGAACTAGGCTTCAACTCGAAGCAGAATTGGGAGGCTCTCCCCCTCGTAACGAAGACTATCCTTAGAAACCCCGCGAGGTTCACGGCTCAAGTAACCTCGAACCTCGAGGAGAATCAAGACACCAAGAAGAACTTCTCGACGCTTAACTTCCTCAACGTCCTGCTGCTTAACCCTTCCCCCTTCTCCTCCTTCCTTCAGACGTCGTCGAAAATCAAGAGCTCGATAAAGCGCCTCGTCGAACGAGGCGCCACCGGCGCCATCCGAGGCAAGGCCATGATAAGCTGCGGCCTAATCGAAGACGCCGCGGGTTTGGAGAGGAGGGTGATGCCTTACATCACAAAGTGCTTGGAAAAATCGACGGAGGACACGTACTTCTTCAACTGCGCCAAGGCAATGGTCACTAGCATCGTCGACAACGTCAAGATTCTGGCGAGGAGGTGAGCGACGTTTTTTTTGGGGACTCTCTTTTTCTCAAAATCTCGTAAGGAACGCCAATTCTAACAAACTCGTTCTGTCTCGATAGAGCACTGGTGGAGAAGGAGTGGAGCAGGGACATTAGGAGCATCATCGGGTGGAAGGTTTGCAGGAGGCAGGGGTGCCTGGGGACGGGCTTTTTCAAGGACATGGGGAAGGCAATGAGCTGCGTGGATAATGTTGAGGAGGTCCTGGCGTGCGTGGAGATCTTCGTGGGAGAGGGAGGTTTGGAGGAGGAGAATGGAGGAGAGGTGAGCGACCGCGTGGACCACGTCGTTATCACTGCTACTAATTCTAACTTGCTCCCCGACTCATTTGCAGGACTTCCTCACCTACATCGTCGAACCAATGCTCCGTCTCCTCGAGGACGACAACCACGACATTAAGTTGACCGCCCTGAGCCTCCTCCGCCTGAGCCTTCCGAAGCTCTTCTGCGTCCTCGAAGGCGAGAAGAGGAGGGCCCTGGAGAACATCTCCAAGAACATCTTCGTGGTGATGCCGGAGCTGATTTCGGGCGGGGGGCTTGTGGGCAACTACGCGGTGACGCTGCTGGCGGAGTTGAGCGGGAAATGCGTGGACGTCTGGGGCGAGGGAGCCGGCAGGGTCTGGGAGGGATGCGCCGACGAGGTCGACCTCCAAGTCGGAACAGCACTAATAGGAGAGGCCGGCGTCGAGGGAGACAAGGCCATCGCCAACTGCGTCAGGACGCTCATTTCCAACGGCCACACTGACTCCAATCGCCTTCCTCTGCCATCCATCCTCTCCGTCCTGTTCGAGCTCGACTTCCCGACCAGGGCTTGCGACGCCCTGAGCCTCGCTCTGAGCAGGGACGACTGGCAAAGCGCCCTGGGCTGGGTGAATTGCCTCAAGTGCCTCGTCGCCAGCGTGAGCGGCGTCATGCCGAGGTCAGACTCGAACGTCGAACAGGTGAGACTCTGCGGGAATGCGTCGATTCCGTGTTATTTTTTAGACCACCATCCTATCACTGCTGCTTCATTCTAATACTTTGCTTCGCTACCCGGCTCGCTTCGCTCGCAGGAAAATAGAAGGGGCGCCATCGAATCGCCACCACCCAACTCTCACCACGACACCTCGGCTGACGACGCTTGGGGGAGCGACATTCTGTCTCCCTCGCAGCTTCACCGCCTCAAGACTCCCACTAAGACGTCCCCGGCCGAGGAGTCCCTTCGAAAGTGCAAGAAGTGCCTGAACGACATTGCCGTCTGGTCGAGCCTCTTAATAGCCGTCGTGAACCACTTTCCTAAGGAATCCATCAAAGACGGAGCCTCGTACGTCATGAGCGCCGTCGCCACCCTCAGCGGGGACAGGTGCTACTCAGGCATGTTCGGCGTAGAAAGAAACGGCATGGAGGCGAGCTTACACCTGACGCAGATCCTCAAGGAGGAATCCAAGTCTAGAAAGGAGCCGAGCAGGTCATCCGTGAGAGTGCTGCGGGTGCTCCTCATGGGAGAGGAGCTGACGCTAAAAGTGCTGCTGCGCTCGACAAGCATGCTCAAAGCCGTGGAAGAATTGAGCGGCCAAAACGAGAGGATGCAGGGCGAGAACGGTAGGGAGGTCGTGAAAATGAGTACGGCCCTCATGCGAAGAGTTCGTGTCTTCAGAGAGGGCAAATAAATAAAAAACCGAAACATTCTTAGTTCAAATCCCTAATTCTTCTTCCACATTTTTAAATTAAGGACACGGCATCCGTCGGTCTCTTCCTAGCACCCTCCGACGACTCGATCGCAGCTGAAACCCGGAATACCTTATCCTCCTCCCACTGGAACCCAGTGACGAGAGCCGAAATGGGCATGCCATCGTTCCCCTCGTCGAAGCCGATGGGGTTCGCAAGGCCGGGAAGCCCAAGGAAGTTCCCAATGAAAATGTACTTGCACAGCTCGACCGTCAGGGGGGTGTTGCTCTCGCCAGTGTCGAGGCTTCCAGGGGTAACGGTAGGAGCCGTCAAGGGCACAGTAGGCGTGAAAATTACGTCAATACCTCCGTCCTTGAAAATGCTCCTCACGTGCTCAAAAATGTAAGCCCGAATCTTCTCTGCGGAATGAATCTCCACAGCCGTGAGCATGCTGCCTACGCCAACGGTGATTCTCGTGTTCGGCTCGAGGTTGCTGTTGGGGTCGTGGAAGGCCCCGTCCCAAGCGCTAGCAAACTCGTTGGAGATCTTGAGAGCGTGGCTTAAGCGCGCCCATTTTATGTTGGGAATTTTGAAGTTCTTAACCTTGGCACCACGCTTAATCAAACCATCAAGAACTGCATGGGTGTACATGAATTAGAGCTGGTTGGGTTGGGGGTTCTTGGTCGCTTCTCTCACCTCGCTTGTTCTCTTTGACGACCGCCGGGCTCGAATCTTCAAGCCACTCGTCCCATACACCGATCACTACGTCTGAGAGATCCGTCGTGGACGTTTCGTCCTTCAACAACGCGCCCATGTGGGCCTTGGGCACGCCGTTCACCCCGCCGTCATACATTTTGCTGAAGAAGTCGGTCTCGACATCCAAGTCCCTCGCCATGACTGCGTATCCCAGAATAGTGTCGCTAACAGATTCTCCAAAGACGCCCGATTTGATCATTGTCGAGGCTAGGTGGCTCGAGAACGGGATTCGTCCGTACCCGGTGGCTATCCCGTAAACACCACTCAGCGCAGCGGGAGTCCTGACGCTGCCCCCGCCGTCGTAGCCAATGGCAATAGGGCAAATTCCCAACGCCACCGCAACGGCGGACCCTCCGCTGGACCCTCCGGAATAGTGCCCGCTATCGTAAGGATTGAAGGGACCCTTGGGATGCACCGAGTACCCGATTGGAGTGACGCCCCCCTCAGTCATGGTCGTCGGGGGTAAGATGATAGCTCCCAAGTCCCTGAAGCGCTTGACGATCAAATCGTCTTTCTCGGCCACCTCGATTTTATAGCTCGAACCGTCGGACATTACGTAGCCTTTGATGTTGATCATGTCCTTGAAGGCCACGGGAACACCGTCAAAAATACTGAGCGGTTTCTTGTCAAGGTATCTGTCCTCGCTGTCCGCCGCAGATTTCAGGATCTCCGCGACATCCGGCTCCGCCGAGAACGGCCTGTACTTGGGGTTTAGGGCCTCGATCGAAGAGAGGACCTTGTTCGCGACGTCAACGGGGCTCAGCGACCTGTCGCTGTAGGCCCTGTGAAGCTTCAACACAGTGGCATCAGAGAACTTCTCGAAAAGATCGCCGTCAACGAAGGGGATGAGCTTGTTCAAATCGCCCTTACCCTCGAGGCCTTTGTCGTGCTCCTCCCTTTCCTTCCTGCCCATCCTATAGACGGGATGGTGCAAGGGCTGAACGTCTGGCATTTGAGCAGCGAGGTCTCGAAGCGTCGTCACTTGGTTGTCCAACAAAAGAAACCGCCTCAGAAACGGGCCGAATTTAGTCCTAGTTCCGAGGTAGCTGAACGCCTGAAGGGCGGCACCTGAAAGGATCGGCGCAACGACCGTCTCCATGTTGTAAGTTGTGTCGCCCAAGATGGCAGCAGGAGACGTCAAGTTGATTGGACGCTCAGGCCCCAAGAGCATGAAGACAACTCCGAGGGTGACGGCAATGGTCAGAGCAATCTTTGACATATTGTCTGCGGCGCGAGAACAGATGATGCAGAAGCGACTGCGGCGAACAAATGATGCAGAAGCGACCCTGAGGGAATCTGAATTTGTAGATGGCTGCAAACTGGAAACTATGGTAGGATGAACTCAAGTCCAAAGTTGTTTGTCCGTGACTCATACAACTAAAATAATATACTATCTCCGGTACGCTATAAATCCAGGGGCTCCCCAAACGAATCTATTCTGGTTTCTTCCCCCAGATTCCTCCCCAATTGCACCTCTATCGTCCTTCGCCTGCCCTGTAACCAGGCCTGTAACATCATCAAATAAAGAAAGAACAAGAAATGAATAAGTTCCAGCGCTTCCTGGTATTCCTCAAGGACATCTTCAGGCACCCGCATCCCACAGCCTCTGTTCCCGTTCCTCCCGTAAGAATCCCCGTAATAATCGAAAACTCCACCCTGATCAGCAATCTCAGGCACAACATTACGACGAGCATAATCGAAATCCTCGACGTCCGCCTCCCCACCAACCGGCCGATGGATTCTCTCTCGATCGCTCTCGACGCGCTCTTCGAGGAGTACTTCTCGAAGTACGCGACGAAGGAGATGTCGCTTTATTTGAATATATTCCTGTCCCTGTTGTTCTTGTTTGTGATCGCAGTGAGTTTGTTGCAGCCTCTCTACCAAGAAATGTTCAACAACGAGAGGAGAATAAGAGCCGAGGAGACGATGAATAAACCCGCCCCTGGCGCGGAGAACAACTACGTCAAGGTAAAGGACATCTTGATAACGAACAATTTTGAGCAGCCTTCACAGGCCTCCTTCCCCCCTCCCGCTCCTCTCACGCCTCGTAAAACCGACCAACGTTCCTTGATTAAAATCCACGCTTCGACGCTGAAGCTCCACACGCTCTTGGGTGTTACCTTCAAGCATTTGAATGCCTGTGAGGGCGATCCTGAGGAGGTAAAGGAGGAACTGTTAATGGCAGAGGGTTGTGTTTGTAGTGCTGTCGTCAAGGTTCTTGAGGAGATTGAAGATGAATTGGGCGGGGAATACAGGAAGATCAGGAGCCCGGTGATACTACCAAAATGAGTAATTTATCTTTAATACAACATATTATACAGTATTCTTACAATTTATAAGTCTAGTCCGCAAAATGCATTTGAAGGTCTGGCTTTACGACCTTCCTAGCCAGACTCGCACGATGCTGCAACGATGACATCAACGGATCAGAGTGGTCGTACTCCTCGTCCCGCATCACGCCAGTTATGGTTGACGGAATGCCCACGTCGCCATCCTTCTTCTTCTTCTTCTTCTTTTTCTTCTTCTTCTTCTTCGCCGGTTTCAGCTCGCCTAATGTGTCGAGGCTCTCGTTACTTTGCTCAAGAGCCCCCTCTTCCACATCTATACTGCCTTCCAAGCTCTCGTCGCCCAGCAAACTAATATTGTCGTTCTCTTCCTTGGCCCCGATGTTATCGGGAAAGATTTCACCCCGGCGCTTCGCGGACGCCTCCATGGCCCTCTTGATGACACCTTCCTTGGTGTTCGAGCTCCGCAGGCTAGATCCCTCCGACGAACCAGTGCCGGCGAAAAAATCGTTGCCGGCGTTGCCATTGCCGCTGCCTTTGCCGCTCGCGAGTGACCTTGCCTCCTCCGCCGCGGCGGCATTTTTCTTTTCGGACTCACGAGTTATCTGAGACAGACCTGATACACTTGCGTCCGTCTCCATCTTACCCTCCTTCTCGTCGATTGAACGAGCGTAATCTAAAGCATTGCCGAACCTCCTAGCCTGCTTGTAAATCGGTTTCCTTCCCTTACTGTGTTGGAAGAAGCGGCCGTTCAAAGACTCGTTGAACATATCGTCCGCCATGGCATCCTTGACGACATCCTTCGTAACGAACTCGTCCACCAGCTGGTACAAAAGAAACATTGCCATGCTGTCGCCAATTTTCTTTCTGTCTGGGGCGTACTCTCCTTGCTTGACGGTCGTCTCCCACTGTTTCTTGGCGTCGACTTTGACGGCCATTTGATCCTTGGTCTTTCCCTCGTGCTTGATACGGGCTTGCAAGCTCGTGAAGTCGTTGTGCTTCAGGAGTTTCTTCTCTTCCTCCTCGTCGACTTCGACGTAGTCTTTCTTCAACAGGCCTCCGGTACCGGCCAAGATTCGGCTCGTCAAGGTTGCCCTCTCGATGTGAGAGTCGATCTTGAGCAGATCGTTGGCGATGGACTGTCCGTTGGCCTTGGCCATCTCCGCCTCGGCCCTGGCCATCGCGGCCTTGATCTTGTCGTCCACCTTGGCCTCCCTGGCACGGTCGGCCGCCTTCAATGTCGAGGCCTGCAACTCGGCCTCGGTGGGCTCGTCCGGGTTGCCCTTCTGCACGATGAGCTTCTGCCCGATATAAAGTTTCTTGACGTCCTTGATTCCGTTCCACTTGACAATGTCCGGAATCGGGACCTTGTACTTCCTGCTGATCTTGGCAAGGTTGTCACCGCTGTCGTAAATATGGCACTTGTCGGCCTTTTGGCTCGCGTTGCCCCACTCCCAGTGGCGCAAGACGCCGTCGCTGCTGCAGCTGATGATCTTCATGCTGTCGAATGCCATGGCAACGACTGGCCCGTTGTGCCCTCTCAGCGTTTGCAGGACGTCTCCGGTGGTAATATCGATGACTTGGAGATTGTGGTCGACGCCGCTTGTGACGATTTTCGTAGCGTCGAACTGAAGGTCAGTGACAAGGCCCTGGTGGGCCTGGCACTTTTGAATTATGTCGCCAGTCTTCAACCACCATACAATGACCTTTCCTTCGCTGTCTCCACTGATGATCTCCAATTTACCGTACTTGACCACCGTGACTCTGCACCCATGGCCCTTGAGCCTCCTCACGCACTTGACAGCCTTGTACTTGGGGTCCTCGTCGGGGTGGAGATTTCTCCAGACTCTCACTTCGCCGTCCGTGCCTCCACTCAGGATCCAAGTGGCGCCGCTCTGGATGCAAGTGACGCCTCGGCTGTGCCCGTGGACCAGCTTGAGCATCTCTCCCGTGTCCTTGTCCCATATTATGATCTTGGTGTCCGCCGCTCCCGAGATCATCTTGAACGCGTCCACGTAAACGCAGGTCACTGTGGCCTCGTGACCCTTGGCCACGAAGTCTCGCTTCTCCTCCTCTATGTCCCAGCACATGATGGTCGTGTCCATGCTTCCAGTGTAGATTTTGGCGTCGTGGAAGAACACGCAAGTGATGACAGAAGTGTGGCCCAAAGGCTCGCCCACGTGCCTGCCCTCCTCGTCGCCGCTGAAAACTAGCTTCAACGTTCCGTCGTGAATGTCGTACAAATTGATGTTGTTCGTCTCCACCGCTGTGACGAACTCGATACCTCCGGTGGCTGTTCCAGTGACTTCATTTCCGGCGGTGTTGCTGGGATTCAGGCCGACGCACCTCAGCACCCTCGCCTTCATGACTTGCTGCATGAGCGGCCCTTGCTCGACTAGAAGCTCCTTGTCAAGTTCCACCAAATCGTCCTCTTGGTTCTTGATGCTTTGCGCGAGTTTCCTCGTCCTCCTGTGCTCCTCTTCGACCTGCACGACGACCTTCTTTTCGCGCTCCTTCAGGCGCATCTTGAGCTCTTCAATCTCGAAGACTTGCTCCTTTTCGTGAACCAGCGCACTATTCATTTCGTCCTTGTCCGTGTTCTTGGCTTCTTCGAGCTGCGCCCTGATCTTTTCCAACAAAGTCACAACTCCTCGCTCCTGCTTCTCTTGCTCCTCTAACTTCTCCTGGGTCCTTTCGATCTTCTCCTCGCTTGTGATGCGTTTGGCCCTCATCCTTATGCAGCCAGACGTGATGCGCTCGAAGGTGATTTCTTCTCCCATGTTGGCGGTGGTGGCGATGAGCCTCTGCTTCATATCGGCCATCTTGTCGAATGCGCTCTCGATCCTGCCTTCGTTCTCCTGCACAAGCTTGTCCGCCTTTTCCTTGAACCTCTGGGCGTACAGCACATTGTGCATTCGCTCGTAACTGACTTGGATGCCCCTGTACGCCCTGGCCTGCCTGACCTTGTCGCCAATAACGATGCATTTGAGCATCGCCTGCTCAAACAGCACCCGACTGTTATCGTAATCGCCCTTTCCCAAGTAACCTTCTCCCAGCCCCATATATGCGCCCGTCAGCTCGACTTCGGAGTCGATCTCCTCCGCCAGGCTGCGCTGGCGGTCGTAATTGAGGATGCCACGGTCCCACTGGTGCCTGCCGAGCTCGATTCTGCCCTTCCTCCCGTATATCATTGCCAGAACCTTAACGTCTGGCTTGTCTGGGTCGTCCTCTTCCCGCATCTGCTCGAGCTGGAGCTCGTAGCACTGCATGGCCTCGTCATATTTCCTAATGTTGAAAAAGGCGTCGCCCTGAATCATGTGGGCGAGGTCCCGAGGGTAGTCACCCAAGGTATGTCCCAACTCTGACTCGCCAAAGTTGATGTTCTTCTCGAGGCTGTGTGAGCGAAGCGGGTCGCAAAGGAAGGGAAAGGGAGGGGTTTCTCGTGGTGTTAGAAATCGTGGCGAAATCAGCAGCAGCAACGTAGCGTATGGGAAGTATCGGCAATGGGCGCCGAATACTCTCAAACAATGTTACGTCCAAAGAGTAGTCTGGCGATGAGCGCTGTTGAATCGCCTATTCAGCTCGTCGGTTCGCTCCTCGCACGGCCTCACCTCTCCCTCTGCTTCCTTGTGAACATTCCCAGCTTGGCCTCCTTCTCGACCTCCGTCAGCTTGACCAGGATCTCGGCCATGTCCTTGACGTTATCCATCCTCTCCTTCTCGCTTCGGATCAGAGCGCTCCCTCCTGCCCCAATAATGGTGTACTTGTCCTCAAGCCCGCCGCCGGAGCTCTCGTGGGTGCCGTAGCGCCACTTGAACATCGCCGCGCGGCAAAATCGAATCCCCTGATCGCCCCACACCTTGAGCATGATGTTTCGGACTCGCTGTATGTTGTGAATGTTCTCCCGCCAGAGTTCGAAGAATTTTTCCATAGTGTCAACCTTCGACACGTTGAACTTGGCGTGCGTCTTCTTGTGCCGCTTCACCTGGTTCATGAAGTTCGCGTAAGCCGCTCGCCTCTCCTTCAGCTGCTCAATCTTGTACTCCTTCCGCTTGGCGTAGACTAGCTTCATCTTGTCTCCGTGGATGACCTCGCCCTTCCAACTGGCGATGTCGCCCTGGGCGTTGTCCAGCTCAATAAGCAAGTCAGACTTGAGCTTCTCCTTGGTGAAGCGCTGGTCTGTTCCGTGGATCACGGACGAGTTGATCTCGTCTCCTCGGAAGGTAACTACGCGATCCATCTCGCCCTGCAACGCAATTATGCGCTCCTGCATGCTTCCCATCTGATAAGTCAGAAAGCTTCGGTTGCTCGTTGCCTCATTCTTGGCCACCTCAAGTTCCTCTATCTGCCTCTCGAGCTCCTTGATCCTGAAAGTGAACTGGGTCTTGCGCCGAATGTAGCCGGGCATTAGCTGTTCATTGGCTTGGTCGTCGTTCATCATCGGTTTCCCGTTACCACCGAAGCCGAACGCCCTGCCCGCCGCCTGCCCAAATTTGAGCTGGCCCCAGCGCTTCTTTCCGGCCTTCTTCGCGCCCACAAACGCCTCGCCGTCCATCTCGTCAGGCAGCGTAGCGAGCTCTTCCTCCAAGCGGAGCAAGTAATCGATTTTGTCCTCACGCTGGACGAAGCCCTGGTAAAAGTCGGAATCGATGAAGCTACCAGCAGTCGTCTTGACCCTGATTATTTCCTTCTGGACCAGCTGTCTCCTCCCGGGCTCCTTTGTCCGCACTTCCTTGTGCTTCGTCGGCTCTGAGACCAAGCCTTGTTCGCTTATGGCTCTCACCTCCCAATCTCTGAAGACAGTGTCGCCTCGTAGGTCAAGGAAACTGTGATACGTGTGGCTGCCGCCGATCTTCACCTCGTGTTGGATCTCGTCGTACTTCTCGCTCTCCTTCTTGACGCCCACACCCTGTTCATCCTTCAACGCCACCTCGGTGTAGTTGAGCTGATAGTCCACCACAGGTGAGCCTCCATCGTTCGCCGGCTCGCCCCACTGGAACGCTATGATGGCGCTGGTCAATTTGACACACTCGAAGAAGAGTGGGGGCGTAGGTATCACGGCAACTTCGGTTTTCACCGGCTCCAACGATTTGCTGTAGGGGCCCCAGTCAATCTTGTTTCTGCACCTGATTTGGATGTCCTCGTAGGACGTGTCCGCCTCGAGCTCCTCGATGACGTAACCGTAGCTCGCCACCGGCGGTCGATTGAGCCATCTGCTGCAGAGGATGGGGGGGGCTGCGGTGACGTGCTTGATCTCCTTCTTTCCGATCTTTTCTATTCTAATGACGTTGAATTTGATCTCGTAATCGTAAACCTTGCAACCTCCGTCCAAGATGGGCGGCTCCCATTTGAGCTTGATGTAGTCAGGGCCAACTTTCTCGACGATGATGTTCCTCGGCTTCTGCGGCGGCAGCAACGAAATTAGAGCGGAGTCGTTGCCCTCCTTTCCCTCGAGAAACTTCTGCCTCTCCTCGCACTTTTTCGTGTGCTTTTCGATGGTCTTCTCAGTGAACTTCTTTCCGCAGAGCTGGCAGAAACATTCTCCCGTCCCAAGCGTTTTCTCCTCCTTCTCTTCCTCCTCCGTCATTCCGCCGGCTGTCGTCGGCCCGCCTCCAGACGTGTCTCCGTTGCAGTAAAGTGTGTGTTGGAAAAGCAAATGCTTCACAAACCTCTCATTGCACTTTTTGCAAGAAGCGAAATCCTGCTTCATGTCTCTAGAAAATGCCGACCGAATAGCATTGTCAACTTCCTTGTCAGCGTCGTGGTTAGTTTTCGGCCCGTCCCTAACCTCCTTCTGTAGTTTCATCAGGCGCTGTGAAGTGTGAAGTGTGGATGGAGGGTGGGGGTGGGTGAGGGGTGGGTTAGGAGACACGGGAGGGAGGGAGGTGCGAACTTGGGGTCATGTGTCCGCTCACCTTTTCGTACACCTGGATACTGTCTATCTTCTCCTTCCCCCTACCCTGCGAGTAACCAATGTCCTTAGCAAGCGTGTCGAGGGTCTTATTCACGCTATATTGCTGCTCCATTCTTTCAAGGAAGAGCCTATTATCTACATTGTAGTTGGCCAGCGTGAGCAGCATGTTGCCGTGCTGGGCCTTCTCGGCGTCGAGCTGCTTCTTGTTCACTTTCTTCTTCTTCTTCTTAGCCTGGTTGAGCAAAAACGGGAGGAAGGCTGCGTCGGGATTCTCCGCGGGCTTGCCATCCTTTGTCAAGCCCGTCTCGGCATCGAGATTTATGCCCAGGGCGGTGTCTCTCTCCTTCCGTCGGTCGAGGATGCGCTTGCGGAGTTCCTGTGCGTGTGAGGGTTGGGAGGGCGTGTGTGCGGAAGACGAGCGCTGTGTGAGACTAGGGCAAAGGGGGAGGGGCGGAGGAGGGGAAGGGGAAGTACCTTGGCTCTCGGGTGTGAATTGATCTCCTCGGCCGCGTGCTCCTCCCACGATGCAACCTGCTGGGCGTCGTCTCCCTTCTTCTCCTCGCTAGAGGGCCGAGGGGGCGACTGGTCAGCTGGCGCTTCGGCCATTGGACAGGTTAAAGGTTAAAAGTAAAGTTAGGCCAGTTTGAGCTGAGCAGGTATGCAGGGACTGGGGATCGATCTGAGGGCCGAAGCCGCTTTCTAGTATTAGTCTGCGGTAGGGTAGTGTGTCCCTTGGCGGCCTGTGGGGTTTTCGACCTCGAATCTTTGTGTGTGGTTTGAGCCGATTGGCCTATGCTATTAATTTTGTGCGAGCAGCAGCACTGGGAGATAGAGATCCCTGCTAAATCTCTCCTCAAAGATACATCTCGTCAGTGACTACGCTGATTCGACCCCTCAGGCCACGGACCTACTATTAGAAAAACTCTGAATTTCGCGACGCCCTAGCGCGCTAGCGCCCTTAGCCCTATTAGTGAAATATCCTCTCACCCCGAGTTTTTGGGATAACCGCTCCGGGTCAAGGCATGTTCTCTTCGGCCAAGGAGAAGAAACTTGCGAAGGGGACCGTCTCCGGTATACAGAAGTCCGGTTACCTGACCAAGTCGGCGAAGAACGGATCTGGCATCTGGAAGCAGAGGTATTTTGTGTTGACGACGAACACATTGACCTACTTCTCCGACCACAAGAAGACCGGTGAGTGGTGGGAGATTGGGGGTGACCCTAGCCGGCCAAAATCTTACCCACACCCTTCACAGATGTCGCCAAGGGGGATGTGCTCTTGACAGAGGAGGCCACCATTGAGAACTTCGAGGAAGAGGGCATCAAGTTTGGCTTCAAGGTCAGCACTCAGTTCGTCACAATGAAGATGGCGGCGGAGAACAACGACGTGAGAACGGTGTGGGTGGGCGCCATTAGGGTGGTAATTGCGGAGTTGGGAAACGCCATGCGTGGATATTTGCACAAGGCGGGCAGGTTTCTGGAGGCGAAGCAAGTTAGAAAGTTCTTCATGCTCCACAACGACTGCCTGACCTACCACAGCGACCTGCACAAGACCTCGATCATCTCGGGCCTTCGCATGTTCTCCGGCAAAACGACCGTCGAGACCGAGGGCCCGAAGACCCTCATCATGAAGACAAATCTGCGGGACAACAAGTTCTGGAAGCTCAGGGCGGAGAACGAGGAGGAGAGGGACAAGTGGGTGAACGCCATCAGGGAGAAGGTGGCCAAGCTCGGTTTCATGGAGGTCGACTACGAGAACACCAAGGTGGACGACATCTCCAAGGAGAGCTTGCACTCGGGTTTCTTGAGCGTGAGGCCCAAGAGCGGCAACGTGGAGTGGGAGGACCGATTCTTCATGCTCACCGAGACCGAGCTGTACCAGTTTGAGGACGACAGCTCTATGGCGCCGGAGCACGTCTACGTGCTTTCCCCGAACTGCTCCGTGTTCGAGACGAAGCTCCAAGAGCACTCCTTCGAGTTCGTGACGAACTCAAAGGTCCTCCACACGCAGGGCGAGAACGCCGAGGTGACGGCGGGCTGGATCAAGAAGCTCAGGGAGGCCATCAACAACAGCAAGGCCATCGAGAACGACCCGCTGCTGGAGGCCGCCAAGAAGCAGAAGGCGATCTTCTACGACGTCATCTTCGAGACGAAGAAGCCCCTTGGCCTGGTGCTTGAGAGGTCGGGGGACTGGGCGTTGGTGAAGCTCGCGAACCAGGACACCACCCACGTGAGCATCGGTTCCGCGCTCACCACCGTGAATGGGGACGAGGTCATCTTGTCTGACTACACGGAAACCATTCAGAGGCTGACGGCGTGGCAGCCCCCGCTGAGGCTTGGGTTCAGGCTGGCTCCTGAGAAGCGGGGTTGGCTCACGAAGCAGGGCAGAGGAAGAAAGAGCAAGAGGAAGAATTGGAAGCCGAGGTACTTCGTTCTGGCCGAGGGTCGGCTGTCGTACTTTAGCAACGACGGGAAGGATGCCGTCCTGAAGGGAGTGATCCATTTGATGGGGAGCGCCGTGAGGTGAGTGAAGATTGACAATTAGGAGTGAGAGTGGCAGTGAAGCGAAGCTAAGTGATGAGCTGAAAAGCGTTGGTTTTTCTTGCACAACCCTTTATTAATATCAAATTTTATGTCGCAGCCTCGTCCACAGAAGCGAGACGTCGCAGTACTTTTGTTTCAAGGTCGTCTCGGGAATCACGGGCATCGTCATGCAGGGCCTGACCGTAGACGAGATGATGGAGTGGGCCAGCGCCATTTACCACGCGATATCGGTGGCCAACGGCGGAGGTTACCTGCTGGACGTTGAGAAGGACAGGCTGAAGCAGCTCGAACTGGAGAAGGCCAAGGGCGGCGAGGGGGCGAAGGCCGAAGTCGAGCTCCTCGAGAAGACCCGAATCGAAATCGCAACGTCTAAGGAGGCCAAGGTCGCCGCGGAGCAGCTCGAAAAGGCCCGCCTCGAAGCCGAGAACGCCGAAAAGATCGGGAACGACGAGGCGGCCAAAAAGGCTCGGCAGGTCGAGGAGGAGCAGAAGGTGAAGGTCGAAGAGGCCAGGAAGAGAGAGGAGGAGGCCGTCAAGAGCAAGAAGGAGGCCGAGAGCGTCGTCGAGGACATTAATTCCGAGCTAGCGCAGATGGAACTCAAGAAAGAGGACTCAAAGGGCATTGTGTTAGACCGTACCAAGTCCAAGTCCGTGGGGGGAGAGCCAGGAGGGGGAGGAGTAACGGGAGAGGAGGGAGAAGAGGAGGAAGAGCCGACGACCTGGCAAGCGTACTGGGAGTGCGACCACAACGTGTGGTACTACTACAACATCGAGACCCAGGAGACCAGGTGGGATAGGCCAGAGGGTGAAGACATCACCATCAACCAGCCGGAGGTGTGGGAAGAGGAGGAAAAGCCCGAGGTTTTTGTTGCTGGCGGTGGTGATGGTGGTGGTGATGATGGTGATGGTGGTGATGTTGGTGGGGAAGGAGATAAAGTTGAAGGAGGAGCTAGAGGAGAAGAAGACAGGGTCGAGGACTACGACGAGGGAACTTACGACGAACAGTACGGTATGACCTACTACACTAACAAGAAAACGGGGAGGACCAGCTGGACAGATCCAAGGACGAGAGTGGAGGGAGTCAAAGAAGAAGAGGAAGAGGAAGTGGAAGAGGAGGAAGAGGAGGTGGCGCAGAAGAAAGAAGAAGTGGCAGCGGGCCAGGCTGCTCTGCTTCCTGGAAAGGAAGGAGAAGAGGTCACACCGAAAGAAGAAGAAACCGTCAAAAGTCCCCCCAAAGACAAAGACGCTTCCGACTCTGACTCTGACTCTGACTCTGACTCTGACTCTGACTCCTCTCCCCCCCCTCCCCCCCCCTCCCACAACCCCTCCCGGCGGCGTTCCTCCGTCCCAATAGTCCCCCCCCCCGTCCCCACCTCCGCCCCTCCCTCCTCAGAAGTAGAAGACTCCGACGAAGAAGAACAAAAATTCACCAAAAACCAAACCCAAACAAAGGACATCAAAGCCCGAACAATAATCCCAGGTCCCCCCGCCGAAACCCTCACACCTGACTCCCTCCGGACCGTCTTCGCGACCGTCGACCACGGCGTGGTAAAAGGCCAGTTGAACCCTATGCTTTTCGGGACGTTGATACGTTCTATAACGTCTTGCAAGAATCTTTTCGACGAGATGAACATGTTCTCGTACTTCAACACGAGCGGGGACGGGGTCATTGACGAAGAAGAGTTCTTGGAGGGTTGCAGGAGGTTGGGGGAGGAGAGGGACGGGAGGAAGACCGTTTTTTATAGAGGGTTGGTCAAGTATCATCAGAGTCAGGGGTTTGTTTTGTGAGGGGAGAGAGAGGTTGGAGGGGGTGGATGGGATGGGAGGGGGGGGGTCGGAAGGGAAGGGAGGGAGGCGGGGAGGGGAGGGACGAGGGTTATCATGTGAGAGAGAAAGAAGCAGAAGCGAGGCAACAATTAAATAATTATTCAAACTTAAAAAAAAAAGCGAAGAATTTCTTATTTTCTTGTAGCAATTACAAATGCCAATTAAATCTTTCTTCTCCCACTCTATTCTACTCCTCCTCCTCCACTCTTCCACTAACATCAACCCCCAACAACTCCCTAACAGGCTTAACAAAATCGTCATAAACAAGCCCCTCCTCCTCCTCCTCCTCCCTCCTCCTCTTCTTATTACTCCCCTTCCTCCCTTTCCTAATCCTTCTGTCCCTCTCCAACCTCGACTTAACAACCAACTCAGACACGAATCTATCCACTACAACGCTAGTCAATAACGGGACGTTAGGGTCGGTGTAAGTCATGCCGTTAGAACGGAGGAGGTGGGTGGAGACGGAGAGAGGGGTTAGGGGGGAGTAGGAGGGGAGGAGGGAGAGGAGGGTGGAGAGAGTGTAGTCGGAGGGGAGGATTAAGGATTGTGGAGGGGGAATATTGGTGGCAGTATTATTAGTATTAGTATTGGTGGAAGTAGTATTAGTAGCAGTATTGGTGTTTATTTGATCAGACATGATGACCTGCCGTCACGTCAGTGTCACGTGTCAGTGTTATCTGTCAGTGATCTGTCAGTGAGATCTTCTTGCTGCTGGGCGCTCTGTCAGTCGTCGTGTCGGTCGTCGTGTCGGCCGTCGTGTCGGTCGTCGTGTCAGTCGTCGTTGTGTGCGTTTAAAATAGATGAATCGAGTTGAAACTACTATGACCTGCTGGAAGAAGTGAGGGTTAGTAAGGGTTGGGTTCGGAGGAGGGGTTTGGAGAGAGCAAGTTGAGAGCAAGTTGAGAGGCGAGGGACTTTTTAGGGCGCGGTGCGACGCATCTGTCGCAGTGCTTATGTTTTCGTTGGGCTAATGTGCTCAAGCGGCGGAACACAACACAACGGAGCGCACAGAGAGCTTTAGGTCCTGTTGAGAGAGGTCCCGGAGGCAGACGCAGAAAAGCCACAAATGTGGACAAATGGAATGACCGCGACACGTGAAGCGAACGACCGGCATAATTTGAGAATTATCCCCGTAGCGCTATGCTGTGTCAACTGCGAGGAGGCATGCAATCTAGCCTATCATCACGGAGGACTGGGGCAGGGCCAACGGATGGGCCGGGGAAGGGTATTGTGGAATGACAGCGCATAATCATCGCTGTTCGTTAGCACGTATGGGTCTGTTGGAGGTGTTTGTGGAGCCCTCGTATGTTGGAAATGGTGATCGGTACGCGGGGAGGTGGAAACTAACCAAAAAGTGAATGTCCTGAGGCTTGGCTAAGTTTTCCATGATGGAATGATGCTGGGAAACACAACACAAGATCGCCCAAGAGCCCTCATCATATAAAAGGATATCTAACCTTCACTTCACACTCTTCCCCCGTTAAAACCCCGTTCTACACCCGTCTCATCTCCCCCCCCCCCCCCCCCCCCCCCCCCTCCCCTCCCTCCCCTTCCGATGTCCTCCCCCTCCTCCCCCTCCTCCTCCTCCCCTCCCCCGTCCCCAAATATCTCCGCCCTCCTAACCTCCCTCCGCACCTCCACCCCAACCTGGAACCTAAGCCACGACTCCGACCTCATTTCCGTCCTGACGTCCCTGTCCGCGAAGATACAGCTGACGGCGAGCGGGACGGCGGAGAGGTTGAGGGATTTAGAGGAGATTGTTGAGGAGTGTAAGGTTAATGTTAAAGGGGCTGTTGGGGAATTACAGGTGAGAGAACGGACGTCGTTTTTAGTATATTGTTTGAACGTCGCGCCCGTGTGTATTTGTGTTTTGTTGTTAATATATATATATAACCCTTTTTCTAATCCAATTTCCCTTTCGAAAAACAGATATTATCCTCCGGTCAATTCATCGAAAATCGCGTATACGATGACTCCGATAATTCATCCGACTCCGAAACCGAAGAGCTCCCCGACCCATCTTTCTCCCCCTACACGGTCGACGTTGACGTGACGAGCGTAGCTTTATCTAGTGGTATGAAAGCTCTGCCATTATCTTACCTTATAGTTCCTGAGGAAGATGACGATTGCTGTTATTACTACGATTGTTCGGAGCATGATCTATTCAATTCGAGAGCTCTGCCGTTCGTTATAGGTACGGAGGAGTTTATTAATTCGGGGGACGCGGGGTTGGGTGATGAGGAGGAGGATGTAGGAGGGTATGAGAGTGAGAAGAGTGATTATGGGGAGTTTGATCCTGAGGGGGAGGTTAATTATAATGAGGTGAGGGAAAAGGGACGAAGCATTTCAAGACGAACGAACAACAGCTCACGTGTAATTCACCACAGGACGATGACGATGACTTTGGTCAGGAAACCTCTTCAGTTCAGCAGAAAAGCGACGACTCAAAGAACAGGAACAGCAGCTACGACTCCCAAGACGAGGACGACTACAGCGACGAGGAGTCAACGCCCGCTCCCAGGCGCCAGAATCCCAAGAAAAACGCCTTCGACGACGAAGACGCTTCAGACTATGACGACGACGACGACGACGACTACAGTGACGAGGAGTCGAGGTTCACTGAGAGGGAGTCCTTCCAGCCGGCCGGGGCTAGGCCTACAGCCCTGTCCGCAGCCAGCGAACTCAGCAGGGACGAGACAGCGTACTCCGACGAGGACGATGAAGAGGACGAGTCCCGCCGTAGCGTTTCGAACATTCAGAAGGCTATAGCTAGTCAGATGAACAAGCACAACAGGCGCCGTACTTCGTCAGACCAGTCGGAGGGCGTCTCTAGGACTCGCAACGAGACGGACGATTCCTGGGGAGAATCAACCCAGGCTAGCGAGGTCAGCAAGAAGAAGAAGAAGAAGAAGCCGGTTGCGAAGAAGAGGGCCGAGAGCGAGGACACCTTCGAGTCCAGCCGGCAGCCGAGCAGGAATTCTTACAGCCAGCAGGAAGAGGAGGAGGACGAGGCGGACATGTTCGGTCAGTCTGACGACCCGTACGGCCTCTTCAGCGCCCCCGCCAGCAAGAACACCTTCGTGGACAGTGACCCCGTCGACGTCAACGCTCAGTTCTCTGACCTCTTCGGGGACTCGCCCCCGCCTGTGAAGAAGCAGCCAGCTGCTCAGTCGAACTTCGACGATTCAGAGGACGAAGAAGAGCCCGCGCCGCCTCCCCCCAAGAAGAAGGCTGGAGGGGGGCTGTTCGACGACGATAGCTCGGACGAGGACCTCCCCGCTCCTGTCAAGAAGGAGGAGAGCAAGCCGGCAAAGGCTGCGCCTAGCTTCAACGACTTGTTCGCGAACGACTCGGACAGCGATGACGACCTCCTTTTCGGGAACAGCAGTGCCCCCGCTCCTGCTCCCTCTTCAGCCCCAGCCGCGAAGTCTTCGGAGCTGTTCGGAGGGGACGATTCCGACGACGATCTGTTCGCTGCTGCCAAGACGGCCGCGCCTGCTCCGGCTCCGGCTCCGGCTCCGGCCCCAGCCCCGGCTCCTGCACCCTCGTCCTCCATGTTCAATGACGATGACGACGACGACGACGATGATGACTTGTTCAAGTCTTCTTCGGGGGGAGGAGATAAGCCGAAAGCCACGGTAGCGTCTTCGTCTGCCGGCCTGTTTGGGGGTGACTCCGACGGCGACGATCTCTTCTCGTCGAAGGCCCCTGCGCCAGCGCCCGCGGCTAGTAAGCCCAAGCCCAAGGTTTCCAATTTGTTCGGGGACAGTGACAGTGAGGATGAGCTTTTCAGCGCTCCCGCGCCAGCTCCCGCCGCTGCCCCGACGCCGGCTCCTGCGCCCGCGCCTTCGGCTGGAGGTAACGGTCTGTTTGACGATGACGAGGATGAAGATGATGACTTGTTCTCCGCTCCAGCACCCGCCCCAGCACCCGCCCCAGCACCCGCCCCAGCACCCGCCCCAGCACCCGCCCCGGCGCCCTCTGCTGGAGGAAACGGCCTGTTTGATGACGGCGACGATGAAGACGATGATGATCTCTTCTCGGCACCAACTTCGAAGTCGGCCCCGGCGCCTGCCCCTGCGCCCTCATCTGGCGGAGGTCTTTTCGACGAAGACAGCGGAGGAGAGGACGACTCTCTGCTCTCCTCCACGCCTGCCCCAGCGCCAGCTCCGGCGCCAGCTCCGGCTCCCCAGCAAACCTCCTCGCTCTTCTCCGATGACGCGGATGACGATCCTCTTTTCGGCTCGGCTGAGAAGGAGACTCCCCAACCTTCAGGGCCGCCGCCGGTAGCGGACCCAACTCCTCCTCCCTCGCCGCCTCCCGAACCTTCCCCGGAGCCCTCACCAGTAGCTGCCAAACCGAAGGTCTCTTCTCTCTTCGACGAGGATGTTGCAGATGAAGCCCAAGGTGACGCGGTGTTCGCCGCCCCCGCCCCCGTGCACGCTCCTCCGAAGGCCAAGGCGAAGGTATCTGGCGGACTGGCCGCCAGGATGGCTGGCCTTGACGCCTCGAAGATTATGATGCCTGGCGCCGGGCCCCCGCCCTCGCTACTCAAAAAGAGGGAGGAGGCCGCCAAGAAACTCGAAGAGGAAGGTCCGGCCGAGGAGAAGCCTTCGACGACAGAGATTCACAAGAAGCGCACAACGATGAAGAAAAAGCGTAAAGCCCCTTCCAAGAAGAAGTTTGTCGGCGAGGGTCTTGGCGACGTTGTGACTGAGCCTGCGCCTGCGCCTGCGCCTGCGCCTGCGCCTGCGCCTGCGCCTGCGCCTGCGCCTGTGCCTGTTGTGACTGAGCCTGTCGAGGAAGTCCCTGTTGTGACGGCCCCTACACCAGCCCCTGTGCCTGAACCTGTGCCTGTACCTGAGCCCGAGCCAGTGAAAGAGACTCCTGCCCCTGCCCCTGCGCCGAAGTCAGGTGGAGGACTCTTCGACGATGAGAGCGATGACGACGATCTATTTGGCATGAAGAGCGCCGCTCCGGCTCCGGCTCCGGCTCCGGCTCCGGCTCCGGCTCCGGCTCCGGCTCCGGCTCCGGCTCCGGCTCCGGCTCCGGCTCCTGCTCCTGCATCGAAGTCAGGTGGAGGTCTCTTCGACGAGGAGAGCGATGACGATGACTTATTTGGCATGAAGAACGCCGCTCCAGCACCCGCACCCGCACCCGCAACCGCACCCGCAACCGCACCCGCTCCTGCGCCAGCGCCTGCACCTGCACCTGCACCTGCTGCTGCCAAGTCTTCTCTGTTTGACTCTGATTCCTCTGATTCCGATGACGGAGGGCTCTTCGGCGGCGAGCCAGTAGCGAAACCAGCCTCCTCCACCAAGCCAAAATCCAACCTTGGAGGGTTGTTTGGGGATAGTGACGACGACGATGCTCCCAAGGGCGGGGGACTTTTTGACACGCCTGACGGAGCTGGAGGACGTAAGAAGCCGAGTTCAAGCTCCAAGGGTTTGTTTGACTAGAGGGGGGACAAGATAAAGAAAGTAGAGAGTTTGTGGATATCATAAATATACGTGATCTTGCTCTTATTTCTTACTTCCCAACCTCCCTGCCTTCCTTCCACGCTCCCCCCCCCCCCCCCACCCCCACTCCCCCCCCCTCACGTTGATTCACACCGTCTCGAGGTTAAGCAGTTTGGTGACCTCGCTCGCGTCCCTCGAGTGAACTCTTTTCTTCTGATTCACCTTCCGCATGTTCTCGTGACGTAGCCTCCTGTACGTGCCCTTGAACGTCATGAACTGTAACGTCGCCAAAGCGTGAAGGAACGTCAAGACACCAAAGCTGAAAGCGTACATGGGAATAGGAGTGTCCCAATCTGTACCGGCGTACTTTAGAGCCTCGAACACAGGGATGAATAAAGCTGAGAGCAAGTTCGCGGAAAGCTGCTGAAGTACGAGGACTGCGGTTTTTCGAGCGTAGCGAGGAGGCGGTCGAGCCGAGGGAGAGATGTTACAGCGAAAAGCGACAGGGAGTTAGCATTGAGTGGGGACTCTTGAAAAAGCTCCGCGGAATCGATCGCATTCTCACCTACGTTCTCAGACTGAGGGTAGACGACTTCGACTCCGAGCTCCGTTGCGATTGGTTGGAGTGGTCCGACCGTGACTGAAACCAGCAGCAACGCCCACCAAATCTGTCGTCCGAGAGATAGAAAGCGAACGTTTTTCGCGTTTTACACGATTGACAATTCCGTATTAATTAGAATCACGTTGTCGGTTAAAATTAATACCTGTGCTTTTAATATCTTGACCGTCGGCCGTTTTACAATCGTCAACGATTCTCACCTGTATCTGCCCCGACGCCCCCTCTAGAGCGTACCCACACACAGCCAAGAATACCGCTCCAATAATCAACAACGTAATAATAACCGTAAAATAATTCCTATTATTATCCGTATAACCTCCCACAACAAACGAACTACACATAACAAGCATCTGAAACGTGAAACCTACAATAGCGGTGTATTTCTTCCCGTGACCTCGGTACTGGAGGATTGGATCCATGAACGTTGAGAGGACGTTTATGACGATTGCGGACGTCGTAAACGCAATTAGAGCGTGTACGAATCCAGGCTGGAATAAGAGAGAAAGAGACCAGAGCCCGAAAGGAGAAATAACCGATGAGACGTTAGAAACATAATCAAACATCATGTCAGATCGATTAGGCGTCCGAAAAAAAACCGATTCGAAAATTTCTTCTCACCTTCAAGAACTTCGAGATGAAGGAAACCTCGTACACGACGGTGGCGACGGTCTCGGAGGATTGGGCGGAGTCCGAGTCTTCGTCTGAGTCGTCGCGGACCTTTTCGACTGTGTAAGGAGGTTGGGGTTTGACGGTTCCGTAGCGGGAGGGTATGTCCTGCGGAGGGGTTTGAGGGGGCTGGGGGTGGGCGCTCTTGTTGTTTGTGTGGATGATGGGAGGAGGTTTGTGCTTGTTTTTCAAGTTCTGGGACACGATCATGGCGGAGTGGGAGGGAGGAGTAAGGGGCTTGTCGACGAAGAAGAATATCGTGCAGATGCAGACGCACATTGTCCCAACAGCGAGGGATAAGAAGTAGTTCTGGTTTTTATTATATATATTTTTGAGGTAGGTGAGGGGAGCAGTGTGTTGAAGTGGGGTTGTGGTGAGTTCGTTGAACGTTCTCGCATAACATCGTCCATCTCATCGTCCTCACCTGAACGTCATCAACGCTTCTAACAACCGCAGCTCCAACTCCAAAGCTAAACCCGATCCCTAACTGGTTAGAATTCAACGCTAAACTAGTCGCCATAGTCCTCTCATTATGCGGGAACCACGTAGAACTCAACAAAGCAGGCGTACATTGTACTAAAGGTTGACTCAAACCAATTATAAAAGTGCCTAAAGTTATAATCTGATTATCAGTCAAGAAAGGATTGTAAATACAGCTTTTCAGGAAGGAACCGACGGTCATTGTGAAGGCGCCGATGCAGACGCAACCGCGGAGACTGAAGTAGTGGACAACTTGAGGTTCGAGGAAGGTTACGATGAAGTTACCGAAGAGGAAGAGGGAGACGAGGGCCTTGAGAGGGGGCAGAGGGACGTTGAGGCGAGAGAGTGTTAGATCTATTAACGTTCATAGAAGACGGTTCGACGGAAACGAGGGGGTGTGTGTGCTCTCAGTCGCATTATTGGGGACACAGAATGGACGCTCTGGTCTCTCTTCAAAGCACTTCTCTTACGTATTGCACGTGGAAGTCGCCGTGGTCAGATAAACAAGATTTATTTAAATATTTCATCATCGAGTATTATATGATCAATGACGCAGCTGTTCATCTGTTTAGATACCATAGTCGAGCGGGTATTATTATATTATATTTTTTCTGTTCATCTGTTTAGTTACCATGGTCTCGCTTCGCTACAGAGCGGGGAGGAACGGGAACCCCCCAACACCTAAGATAACAGGGTGCGGGTAGCACCATGGTACCCCACCCCCAAACCCCAAATCCCCCCCACCTCGCGCCTCGGCCCTGGGCGTCTCCGGTTCACCCCCCAACACCTAAGATAACAGAGTGCGGGTGTCACCATAGTACCCCCCCCCCTTCACCCCAAATCCCCCCCCACCTCCTCGCAAATTACCCCACTCCCGCTCACCCCCAGATCCCCTCGTCAAACCTCACCTCGCTGTGCAAACCTTCGTACTTTTCCTCGACGAAGTCCCCGACAGGCGCGATACTATAACACTGCCAATCGCTGATAAAGTTCAACAAACTCAATAATAATAGGTTCAAGAACCTTTGAGGGTACACCTTGAACTCCCTGTCGTTGGTTTCGAAGAAGGGGGAAGTCAAACGCTCGAGGATCGAACGACGGGAAGTGGAAGAATTTATCGAGGATGTTACGGAGTGACGACCGCTAGACGGAGGTTCTAGGTGGGACGGGCGGGAGTTATGATAATGGTGTGGTGTCTGTGTAGGATGAGGGAAGGCCCGACGTTGTTAGAACATTAGCTTTGGTGTTCGCTTCTCCTTGCTGAATCAATTTCTTTGTTCATTTCCTTGAGGATTTGTTCTTCATTACTGTGCTGGCAATCAAGAATCATATTCGTCTACTGTAAAATAGGCGTAGATGTCTGTCTGGTGTCTCGCGGTACTATTATATTATATTATATATTCATCCCCAACCTCCTCGTGCAAACTACCCCAATCCCCTTCACCCCAAATCCCCGCCTGGTCGTTCTTTCTCCTCGCTCATAATAAAAATGACGTAATTCGTTTTACATATAATTTGTCCCACCTTCTTCGTACTCAAACGTTTAGGAGAGAAAGGAGCTCTCATCGCGCGTCTACGAGGGAGGAGGGGTTGACTTTCTGACACTTTGTGAGACACTGTGTTTATGTGTTTATTGAGGATAATGGTTAGGGATTATTTAGATGGAGGTAGCTGTTATAAAGGAGTGTTAATATTAGTGTTAATATTAGTGTGTTAATATTAGTGTGTTAATATTAGTGTTAATATTAGTGTTAATAGGAGAAGAGAGAGAAAGAAGGACGAAATAGGAACCCGACGAGCTTTTGAATAAACATTCAAGAGCATTTAGGAGCATTTAGGAGCATTTATAATCAACATTACAGCACTTTAGACGTTAATTATTAAAGACACTTGAATATAGAGCGCAATAACAGTCCGTTTTAAGCCTTACATGATAACTCTGTGCAATTCAATTCAGATTTTGAATTTAGGGAGGGGACCTGATAAATATATTTACTGTTTTATTAGTAGACCAAACGTTATATCACGATAAGAGACGAGAAGCATTGAACAAATACAATCAAATACTAACCGTTAATACAGTGTAGCGGAAACGATAGAGCTCATAACTATTTCAGAGAAGACTCCCTCCGACAGCTCACATGTATTCGAGAGCGAAGCTTATTGAATTATAACAAACAACTGCGCTAGTGGAGAGGATGGTGTTGGGGAGAGGAGGACGTAGTTGTCGTAACCGTTGCAGAACGCTCAACGATCGACGGGTGCTGGACGGTATTGGAGGAAAGTATTTATGCGGGGCATCGGTTTCGAGCGTCAAGCGGCCACCCCCGCCGGAGAACAACCCACTCGGGAGGAGAGGTGAGACGAGGAGGCGCCCGCTCATAGCCAATCAATGCTAGTATTCTGACTCGTTCGCCTCCGCCTCCTTGGCTCGCCCTCGCTCGCTCTTCGCAGGATTTCGACAACCGGCGGGAGGTGAGGAGGTTTTATGAGAGGTTGTTTGAAGGGGTTTTAACACAGGGCCGGTAACGTGATCTCTCAAAAAACACACATCACCCTCGAGCCTCTCCGCTATCGAAATATTGAACGTCGGGCTGAATCATAACCCCCGTGGCGTACTCCGAGTAGTAGTCGGAGGTTCCCGGCGTCTGGTTGTCCTTCTCCTTGAACCTGCTCTGCGTGGACACCATAACATTCTTTCTATTATTCCTCTTAACCGTAAAGGTGCTCTTGATATTATACTGCGCCGGTCCGACGTCCGCCCCGTCGTGGACCTTTTCCGAAGGTTTCCTAGAGGCGGGGACCGGAGTGGAGGGGGACGACGGACTTCGCCCTGACACTTGAGGCTCACGTCGTAGGTTCAGGGGGGAGGGGCGCGGGAGGAGGAGGACTTGGCGTAGCCGCGCTTGCTGCAGGAGGCGAAGCTGGGAAAAATGGGAGTGAGTTTGAATGGCGATGAAGATGAAGATGGTGAATCTGACGGGTACTTCTCTGTGGCCGACGATGTTGACGATGACGATGAAGATGACTGTGACGATGGCGACGGCGATGACGATAATAACAATGACAATGAATGAATTTCACCTTATTTACATTTACAAAAATAGTTTCATAGTTATTCACATTTAATATTCATTTACACTTGTTCAACACTGTTGAAGGATCAGATCTCACGTGCATGATCGTCGTTCGACATGGCATCTACAGCTGTTCGCCTCTTCCCTCATGACAATCCCGTGTTCAGTTCAACGCCCATCGGATGCGTTCGAACAAACTGTTCGAGGTGGCGTGAGACAAACAACAATGTAAAGGGCTTTCAATCACACGATCCGAGAAAGTTTAGAATCATTCATTCATGCAAATGTTAACAAATTCTTATGGCGGTCACGACCTTTTTCGACCCTTACGCTTACCCTACGCTTACTAACGTTTTTGTTTCATTTTCCCGCTACGTTACTCCCGACAAAAACTTATGTCCTTGTCCTTGTTCTTAAAACTACTTGGAGCCTTCCTACTCCTACTCCTTCTCCTTGTCCTCCTCTTTCTTCTTCTTTTTCTTTTTCTTTTTCTTCTTCTTCTTCTTTTTCTTCTTCTTTTTCTTCTTCTTCTTCGGTTTAATCTCGTAGCATCCTGAACCTCCAGAGGTTTGATTCGCTGGACACGAGAGGGTGCAGTTCCTTTTGAAAGGGGTGGGGATTGGGAAGGAGTCGGTGAAAGGTTGTGGAGGGTTAGAATAAGTGATGAACGATGGTGTGCGATGTGTCTTTTTTATTCCTCTATTTTGAACGGATTTGTCTCAATTTGGGAGCGCAAATATTCACAGACTTTTGTTTAAAACAGCGAGATGACGGTCGAATATAATTTATCGAGCTGCTCGTGCGTTGGAGGTTTCGTCGTCTACTTTATTTAACTCACCCTATATCGAAGCTCTTGGCCGTTCCTGATATTGTACCACCATTGTTGTAGGTATCCAAGTCAGAGCCAGCCGTTGGTGTGCCACTCCAGCCTGATGGGCAGGTAGAATGGACAGTTACGGAGGCACTGTAGTATACGGCGATATCGTTTTCGCCGTCGCGGGAAGCTGTATTGTTAACGAAAGTAGTCGTGTAGAGATCAATCGTCGTGCCACTGTTCTGTGCAAGAATACCCCCACCAACGGCGGCTGTGTTTGATGATAATTTACAGTCTTGGAGGGATACGAGAGCAGAAGCAGAAATAAGCAAAGCCCCCCCTACCGGAAAACCTAGGCTATCAACATAGCCGTATTTAAAATGGATCCCTGCAAGTGTCATTGTACCTCCGCCTGTGTCACTTATGCCCATTATCCGGTGACTGTCTAATCCGTCGAAGATGCAAGTCTGAGGAGCGCCCGAGCATACTATCGTAAAGTAGATGTCTTCGGTGTAATACACTGTGCCAGAAGAGGCAAAAGGAGGCCCTGAGTAAGTCCCTACCCCTAGAACTACACGTTCCCCATTATCAACGGTGTTGTTGCCTGTCGTATAATCACTCCCTGCATAATTACTGATGAGGTTAAATAGTTTTGTTTGGGTGTTGGCGACTGTTTGGTTGTCACACGAGTCGCACGGGGGGGGTGAAAACTCGTAGCATCCTGAACCTCCAGAGTATTGACCTTTTGGACACGTGAGGGTGCAGTTCCTTTTGAAAGGGGTGGGGATTGGGAAGGAGTCGGTGAAAGGTTGTGGAGGGTTAGAATAAGTGAGGAACGATGGTGTGCAATGTGTCTTGTTTATTCCTCTATTTTGAACGGATTTGTCTCAATTTGGGAGCGCAAATGTTCACAGGCTTTGTTTAAAACAGCGAGATGACGGTCGAATATAATTTATTGAGCTGCTCGTGTTTTGGAGGTTTCGTCGTCTTGTTTATTTAACTCACCCGTCATCGAAGCTGGTCAAATTTCCTGATATAGGACCACCATCAGTGGTGGAGGTATCCAACATAGAGCCAGCCACTGGTTCGCCAAACCAGCCTGGTGGGCAGGTAGACTGAACTGTGACGTTGGCACTGTCGGATACGAAGATATCTTTGCCGAGGGAAGCTGTATTATTTACGAAAACAGTCGTGTAGAGATCAATCGTCGTACCAACGTTCCCTGCAAGAATACCCCCACCAGCAAAGGCTGTGTTTGATGATAATTTACAGTCTTGGAGGGATACGAGAGCAGAATCAGCAAAAAACAAAGCGCCCCCAGAAATGCTAGAACCGTCCTTAAAATGGATCCCTGCAAGTGTCATTGTACCTCCGCCTGTGCCATCTATGAACATTAGCGTGCGACTGTTTTCTCCGTCGAAGATGCAAGTCTGAGGAGCGCCCGAGCATACTAACGAAAAGTAGATGTCATCGGTGTAATACACTGCGGCAGAAGTGGCGAAAGGAGGCCCTGAGAAAGTCTCTACCCCTAGAACTACACGAGTCCCATTAGCAACGATGTTGTTGCCTGGAGTACTCCCACCATTACTGATGAAGTTCCATAGTTTTTTTTGGGTGTTGGCGACTGTTTGGTTGTTACACTGACACGGTACAGAGCCCTGCACGAGGGAGGCGAAGGCCACGAGGCAGACGACGAGGAGTTTGATTGGGTTCATGTTTAGCGAGGTGAATGAGGGGAATGAGCCTAAGGAGATACGACAGCAGTCAAACAAGGAGCATTAGAGAGTGTTAGAAGGGATCGAGTTGTGTATTTGAGTTGTTGGGAATTCGGGATTAGATAAGAACGATCGTTCCTCAACGGCCGGCCGAAATTCCAAGGGCTTAAAATGCATTACTCGACCGCGCTGACGCTTCACAATTTTGAGAATTACTATGTGATGGTGTACAAGTACCAAGTCGTGAAATATCTTAAAGCAGCGGCGCACGAAAACTCCACCAAAAACGCCGCAAAGAAACATGAGGACGACCATTTGGTCCTCCGTATAAGTAAAACAGCCAAACAGCCCAAATATCGCACCCCGAGCGCCTTACGAGTATCTATAACTCATATTTAGTCACCTAGAATACCTCTACAAAAATAATTTGAGGCGTAACGCCATTACTTCAACTACATACCTGAGATTTGTGGTTGTGATGTTGGAAAATAGAGTCAGAAAAATCCCTTTATTACATTTTCCCTTCCTTCCATCTCGCCTTCCAACGCTTCATCGCAGTCTTCCATTGATTCCGAGCACTTCAATTGTATATTGCGAATCTACGCTTTTGCCCAAAAACAACCACGCTCGCCATTCTTTTGATCTTCAACAAAAGTAAAGATCATTGCGATTCATTGCCTGCTCAACCTGTTAGCACTCCTCTCGCTGCTAATGTCACTCTTCGACGCTCATGCCTTAAGTTTAATCAAGCCTGTCGTCCACAGTTAATCGATGAAAGCGATACCTTCTCTTGTGGACCTTGCAGCCTCGTGTGGTGGTATCATTACGGGCCCTCGCAGTGGGAGTTCCTCATCAACGCGGGTGCGATCAGGGCTGGTTAGTCCGCTCTGACTCCGACGAGAGTGTCAGTGTCATCCTCGGTTGTCTCCTCGACTCGAACAATTTCCCTGACTCGAAGGCAGTCGCCCTTGGTATGATGCTCGTGTCCCCTTCCGCCCGCGGGATGGGTCGCGGTAAGGCTATGATGAAGACAGCGGCCATGAGCTTGAACGCTATCGGAGTGAAGGGGTACGGCGGAATCGTCGATGCCTTGTCCTTTTTTTTTAATCCGTAGGACAGACGCAATAAGACGCCGGATAATACGACGGGTTGTTGTTGCAGTTCGTCTCGCACCAGGTATCCCAATCCGAGGTGTTCCAAGGCGCAATGCCCGTGCACGACGAGAGGCTTGGGGGCCCGCAGGCGACGCCCCAGTCGGGGTTCGGAAAGACTTCTCCACTGCCGGTGTCTAATTTGGTAGGACCAGGCGGAAGCATCTTCTCGATATGGTGTCCCTGCAGGAGAGGGTACGACGGAGGACTATGAGAATGCTGAGGAGCTGTATTAGAGAGAAATCGAGGGATATGAAGCGCGGCCTGGGAAAAGATCACGAGGATACGAACGAAATAAGGGGAACTTAGCTGTCTGTGTGTTCTTGAGGCAGGGGACGTATTGAAACTGAGAACAAATCCGTAGCGAGCATCCTTCACATCGTGTTCAAGTATTACCTTTGAAGAACTAATTTCGTCCACTTTTTATTTCTGTGCAAGAGTTTTTGTTGATCTGGGATGTATAAAAGTAAAAAAACGGAAAGGCGTTTGAAATAAAAAAGCGTGTGCTATGGCCTTCTCGTTGTTAAAATTACGCCTTCCCCTGCAGTTCTTTTAACTTGTCGATAACCTCACCCGAGTGCCTCGCAACATGAGACTCCACATCCGTAAAAACCCACTAACAAACGACATCATCAACCGCGAACATTTTACCGTGTTAGAAAGACAAATGCTTCACCTTTTCCTTTCGTCCACGCGGTTGCTTACGCTGAGAATTGTTGTGTGTCGAATGTTGCCCTTCCCCCGCATGTTATTTATCTCACCTGAATTTTCCCCTCAGGATCAATCAAATAAGTCTGCCTATTACTGAAAGTCCCGAACCCCGGAATACTCAAACTGCTCCCATACGCTTTACTAACATTCCCCCCCGCGTCGCTAAGCATGTAGAAGGACAGGTTCTCCGACTCGCAGAATTGCTTGTTTTTTTCAACCGAGTCGACGGATACGCCGACTACTTGGGCGTTTAGGTTTTTTATTTCGTCGTAGTCGCGGGAGAAGTTGCGGGCTGAATATATACATATAACGGTTATAATATATATAACGTGGGGGAGGAGATAAGATGAGAGGAATCGAGGCGGAACGTTTAAAAGGCAGAGGGTTAGGTATATAAGGAATGACATATACATCAATCATATCCCTCCCTGTGCATAGCATATCTCACCTTCAAGGGTACATCCTGAGGTGAACGCTCCAGGGTAAAAGTATAGAATCGTCCACTTCTTAGTAGCGAGTAAGGAGGTTAGGGTTGTGGTACCGGAGTCGCGGGTGTTGGGGAGGGAGAAGGGGGGGGCGGGGCCGACGGGAATGGCCGAGGAAGCGGAAGCGGGGGAGGGGAAAAGAGGAGGGAGGAGGGTCAGGATGGCGGCGGAGGAGGAGGCGGTCTTGAGGAATTTTGAGCGGGATAGAAGGGAGGAGGGGGTGTAGGAGGAGCAGGAGAGGAGGAAGGAGAGGAGGAGGAGGAGAATGGTCTTCATGGCGGGTGCTTTCAGGTTGAACGAAGGTTGCTGTTCAGGTACTATTCTGCTTCGTCTGCGAGGGAGTAGACGAGGGAGGGAAAGTATTCGTAAGTCAAGGGAGGGAGAAGTGAGGTGGCTTAGTCGCGGACCTGGCCGTGCGGGAAAAGCTGGCATTTCGAAGGAAGGTTCAATATATATATAATTCACCCGCCCGCGCAGGCTAAGGCGGCGATGCAAACCGAATCCCAAGGTGGTGGGCGATTAATGCGAGGTTCGAATCCCATGGCGGGCCGCGATACACTTAAAGCACAGCGAAGTCTGCACCTCGGGAGGCCGCCTCCTCCCTCAAAGCCTCGTAAACAAAAATTTTGAAGAAATAGGAGAGGTTTTTGTGGTGTGACTTAGCGCAGTCGCACACCGCAAGGCGGCACAAGGCGGAGAAATTAACGGGGGGCGGCGATGCGGCTTACGGGCCAGTCATGATGCGGACCTTGTTGGCCAGCTCCACAAAGCGCCGAGCAAGCAAAGCAAAATTGATTGAAGACGGTTACGTTGATTGCGAAGGGTGTATGCTCAGATGAGATGTGCTAGTGCTGAAGGTAGAACTCACCAGCGGGGCTAACAGAAGGACTTGTAGTAAATGAATTGAGGAGATCTTTTTTGCAAAACTGAACCGCTGTGAAAACTCACCAGGTCCACTTACGACTTGTCGCCGACGACTTTCAGGTGAGTCGATGCTGCTGCCACATCAAAGCCATTCACAGTTCAACAACCAACCAACTACGGCTAACCTTTCCCAACATCCCTAACATCTTCTTCAGCCTGCAGCCGCCCCACCCCACCCCCCGCCCCCTAAACATCATGCCAGACGTAACCTCCGACAATTTCCTCTCCGCCGTCTCCTTCGTAAACGAGCGCGCCGGAACCGACCTCCACATCCCCGACTCTACAAAGCTCGACCTCTACGCACTCTTCAAACAAGCAACGGCCGGTGACTGCTTAGAGAACGATAAACCTAATATCTTCGGGGGGGTGGTTAAACGTGCGAAATGGGATGCTTGGTATTCTCATAAGGGCATGCCGAGGAATGCGGCGAAAGAAGAGTATGTTAGCCTCGTGTGTAACTTCAATGCCGGTTTCGAGCCCGCAGGCAGGGTATTGAGGAGGAGGCGTTCCTCTGTTTCTATGTCCAGTGACTCTTTACGTAACATTCGTTCTGTCGGTTCCTTAAATAACCTGTCTTCAGCTTCAACCTCAAAACCCCAACAACAAGATCATCAAGTAACCGATTACTCCACCTTCGATAAGTCCGCATTAATAAAAGAGGTCGAACTACTGCAGTCAGAAATAACAAAACTCAGCGTATTCAGGGTATACAAGGAGGGAAAGCTCAGCAGATGTAGGGAGACGATGACGGGGGAAGACTGGGCGGTTAGATACTTTGAGATAAAGGTGTGGAGATATTTACGGCTTATAAATAAACGTCCGTCGGGGGACTGAAGCACTGATGCATTATTCTAACTCGTCTTTCGCTCCTCGCAGCCCGGCTTCCTACGCTGCTACAAGAGCTACGAGGAGAGGATTCTCAGGCTCGAGGTTCCTCTACACTCAGGCACGACCTGCTGCGTGTCGCCCAATTACGCAGGCACCGCTACCGGCGCAGGAAGGTACAAGCACTTCATTGTCTTGACTCTTCCTAGCACGGAAAGCAAGCGATCGAGTTTGACTAAGCTTAAGCTAGGATCTGACAGTGTGGACGATGCTAATGAGTGGGCTGAGGCGATATTGCTTGCGGCGGAAGACGGAGGCGAGCCTCCTAAGCAGAAAAAGGAGGAGGTGAGGACGGAGCAAACTACTATAATACCGTTTATACTCACTGCCATCGCTACTCTATTCTTACTCGTCGCTTCGCTCCTCGGTCGGATAGAAGGGGAAGCGAAAGTTCGACCCGAGCCTGCGCGACTTTCACAAAAAGCACCAGGCCTCGTACCTGTCCTCCGACCAGACTGACCGCCAGAGCTACCGGGGCTTCGCGAACCTGATCCTCGTTGTCGCCGTGGTCGGATGCGTTCGCAACATCGTCGACAACGTTTCCAAGTACGGGAATTTTCTCACGCAGGCTTTGGAGTTCAGCCTGACGCTCGAGGCAAACGACTACATCATAGTGGCGGCGACAGCCCTCCTCCCCTTTTTCATCGTCTCGGCGCTCTTGATTGAGAAGGCTGGAACTACCACGTGGTGCTCGACTTCCGCCACCAAGCTCCTGCAGTCCGTCAACGTGTCCGCTTCGCTCCTCCTCCCCTGCTACCTCAGCCACTCCACCCAAGCGAACCCGGCCGTGTGCGGCCCTCTCATATTCCTCTCGACGGTCATGTTCCTAAAGCTCGTCTCCTACGCCCACACCAACGCCGTCCTTCGGGAGCGCTGGCTCACAATGCCGCCGAGGGAAGGACCTCCGATCCCGACTTCGTACCCCAACAACATCTCGTTCTACGACATCGTTAGGTTCATGGCGTTCCCCACGCTATGCTATCAAACCTCTTACCCGCGGACCCCGTTCGTCCGAAAGAAGTGGCTCGCGAAGCGCGTCGTTGAGCTTCTCATCACGCTCTTCATCCAGGTTGTCGTCTTCCAGCAGTTCATGATGCCGGTACTTCTCCAGAGCGCCCAGGCGAAGAACAGGTGCGAGGATTGAAGCGACGAGATGGGAACGCATCGTCAATTTCGCCACTGTCACATTATTCAAGCTTTAGTTGGGAACGCGTCGTCATTTTCGCCACTGTCACTTTATTCTAACTCGTCGCTTCGCTCCTCGGCTCGTCGCAGCGACGACCCGATGACCATCACCAAGTACACGCTGACCCTGGCCGTCCCGTCCCTCGCGTGCTGGTTGTGTATGTTCTACGCTCTCTTCCACCTCTGGCTCAACATCCTCGCTGAGCTCACGTGCTTCGGGGACAGGCAGTTTTACAAGGCATGGTGGAACGCGACCAAGCTGGACGTCTACTGGAGGGACTGGAACATCCCCGTCCATGCCTGGCTCGTGCGCCACACGTTCATGCCTTGCATGAAGGCGGGGTACGGAAAGGGGGTGAGCATGTTCATCGTGTTCTTCATATCGGCGGTATTTCACGAGCTCCTCGTCAGCGTGCCGTGCCACACTTCCAACTGGTATGCCTTCGCGGGCATGATGGGGCAGATCCCCCTGATCGCCCTCACGAACGTCATAGAAAAGAGGTTCAAGGAGAGTCAAGTCGGGAACTTCATATTTTGGCTGTCGTTCTGCATCGTGGGGCAACCTTTGTGCATTCTCTTGTACTTCATTGAGGTCGCGGGGAAGAATTCGGAGAAGTTTTGATGTGGGTCAGGGTAGATAGAGGTTGGGAAGGAATGGGGAAGAAAGAAAATGAGTAGAACAAGATTTAGATATAAAATACTGCGGATTTTACCTTCATTAGTTTGCAATTCAGTCCAAGCACATATAACTGTAACTTAGATTGCCGCTCAATGCGACGGCGATGTATGGACCGAGCACGCCGATGGCAGTGAAAACAAAGGAGATCAGGCTTCGAGAACTTTCCATAGTGGGAACGAAGTCAAAGTTTAACACGCACGGTCTTGAATCGAGCCGCTCAAGAAGCTTGAGCTGCTGAATAATGTTTTCGATGTTGACGTCGTCGTTTGTTGCAGCACCCTTCTTTCCCTTCAAGTATGACATAGAAAGAGCCAGCTCCGTGAGATCCTGTTCGACATCGCGTTCCATGAACAGGTTCAGCCTTGCGAATCCGTGAGTCATCACTATTAGAGATAGAAGCGGCTGCAGCTCGCAGAGAAAGACCCAAATCGGTATGCAATGGTCATCGCCTTTCTGGGCCTGGATGATTCCAATCCCTAAGAGAACTAGATGAAAGAATATGACTGGCCCCCAAAGGCCGTAAAAGAAATGCTCTCTGTTCGTGATAGAATGGTTTTCTATCAACAGGCGTTTCACCCGGACGGGTAGAAACTGGGCATTCCTCATGTCAGCCGTCCTCACTTCTAGCTGAACTCGGCGTATCTCAAGCTCACAAAGTCGCTGGTTTAGCCTGATGAAAAATGCTGCTTGAGTCCCGCTTAGGGTGATCGTCAACTTTGAATAAATTATGAAGGCCGATAGAATCGCAAGCCAGGCTTCGTTTCTCTCCAGGTGGATCATGACACTATAAGCTGCGACGAGCGAAGCGAGCCGATGAATTAGAATAAAACGACGACAGTTAGAGGCCGATGAGTTTCACATACATTGTCTGGAATTTCTCACCTACTCCGGTGTACCAAGGTATCGACAAGAGGAAGTGGACTGAAACTACCTCAAGCATTGTCCGATTGACGAGCCTCTTTCGAATCGCTTTCACGCTAGTATGACTATTTTCTGAATCGCAACTCTTCCCAATAGCCTCGAGCCCCTTCAACATCAAAAAAGTGGACTCGCTCATGTAGTGCGAATTGTTGGCATTCTCAAGATCTGAGTAGTCAACGACACGGCTATGTGCTTTCGCTTCGCCGAAATTGATTATGGCGTACAAAAACAAGTTGATGACGCTCATCACGAACTGCACGACAGCGTAAAAATAGTCGTCATATGTCACTGCGCAATGAAAGCAGTATACGACATCGGCGAGAAGAGCCAACACGCAAAGAATCCACCCGAGATACGAGTGGCCCGCTGTGAGTCGAGTTGAGGAGCAAAGAGACGAGTCAGAATAACGCGACGAAGAAAGAAGCGGAGACGGAAGTGCCTCACCCAAGTCAAGTATCACCCGAAGCAGAGGATGTATCCAAGTCTTCTTCTGTCTATAATGCATATTTCGGTCTGGATTTTCTGACATGTACTTGTATCCTATCTGCACTAGTGACGCACGAGCAGGATCCTGGCGCAGCCTCTCAGTGGTTTTCCAAATCGCTCCGTTGTTTAGAATGAACCCCTTATAAGTTAAGGACCGCATCGGAGTCGTAACTGTGTTAAGAGATGCTGCGCTTGCTTGCAGATGTGGCGAACTTGAGAGGCGCTTGTGCATTTCACCCCCAACGCGGTGCCTCAGCTTGGGTGATGGTGGAACCCCGACCGTCCCCGGCCCCCCCTGCTGCCCCGCCCTGTTGGTGAAGAGCTCAGCGCTACTGTAGCGCCGGAGTTCACTTTTGTCGGGATGAACCATCATGGTATGGATCTGTGTAGCGGTTTCAGATCAATCGTCGATCGTCAGGTCGTACAGGCCAAGGTTTTTGCAGGCCAAATGTGTCTCAAACAAATAGCGAAATCAGCGAGCACTTCTAAGACTTTTTTTGTCGAATTCTATTTCTTCCGTTCTGCCCCGAAAAATCTGCCTATTTTTCCCCTACAATCATATACGTTTCGGGGCTTAATTCTCCGAACATTCCCTAACGTTGAAAGGCGCTTTTCGATACCTCCCCCCATCCCCACTCTAAACCTCCCAAACCAAAACTAACTATGAAATTGCTATCCTTCGCGTCACTACTTTCGATCGCGTTAAATTGCGCAAATGCCGATACCGCCATCCTTACACCATACGGCGTCCGCACAGGGCCCGTATCTACCTCATCCTCTGATTCACCTACCTATGAATTCTTCCCCTCCCCCCCCTCTGCTCCTCCTTCGATAGTTGGTTTCGGCGGAAGCGCGCAAGTGAAGAACGGGGACGACAAGGTGCATTTGAAGCCTTGCGTTGGAGTGGAAGTTGGCGATAATATATTCATTGAGAATGAGTTGTTTCGGATAGACGCCATCTCTCAGCAGGTGAGGTCCAGAAGCTCCAGCTTATTGCGATGCTCTCCCATTTGCTCTTAGTCGCTCCTCAGCTTGCTAGCGAGCGGTACTTTCCGTCGCCTATTCTACCGCTACTTCCCTCTAACTCGCTTCGCTCGTCGCTACAGCACAATACGGACGTTAGTAACCCAAGATGTTTCGCGACCATGTCGAAAAAGTGGAGAGACAGGGCGAACTCCGGGGAGGGTTCACGCTCCGTTGATTTGCCATACGATGTCGTAGCAATTGCAGGAGATGGGTTGGAGTTTGCGCACAAGGGGGGGGACAACTGCAGCCCCCTGGAGGGCAGGAGTGACTGTGAAGTTGCGGGCAGGCTTGATGTGAGGAAGGTTGTGGGAGAATTCGGGGATGGGAATATGTCCTACGCCGACATTTACTTGACCGGGGGTGAGGGAGAAGTTGCCGCGGTGGTGACTTTCGGGGAAGGCCTCTCGCTATTTCGCGGAAATACCTCGGTCACCACTGACGAGGGCGACATAGTTCTTGAATCCGGGAGAGGGACGCGGTCTGCGGCGATAGTTCGCGCCAAGATGTTAGAGGGCTCCGGCACAACGTCGCCCTCTCTCAAGGTCACCTCAAAGTCGTTCCAAATTTTTGCCATGAACGACACTGAGGTTTTTCGTATAGACGAATACAGCGACGTGTTCGTTTCTGCGGACACCGTCCTACACATTGACACTCCGAGCGTCGAATTCGGGAACTCCACTCTCTTCTTTGAGGAGACCGGCATCGTTGCCGACCACCTTCTTCTGGACGTCGAAGACCTCGTCCTCCACGGAAAGGTGAGAGCATACACGGAGTGAAGTGCGATTGTTCGATTTTCACTGACCGCAAAGTAAATCTACGTCATTCTAACTCGTCTCGTCGCAGAACTCGCTGACCCACACCTCCATGATGGACCGAGTTTTCTTCAACGTCAGCAATGGCAAGGATGGCAAGGGGGGAGGGAAAACAACAAAGTTGGACCACGAGGGCTTCCTCTTGACCTCCAATGCTCTGCTGAATGTTTCCGCGACGGACGGCGTGGCAATCTATAGCAATAGTTCGGTGTCGGTGAAGTCCAGGGTTGGGGTTGAGGTTGGTGGAAGGGGCGGCGCGGTTGACATCGGAGGTGGGGTTCTGAAGGTGGCAAACGACGAGCTCGTGGCCGGAGGTGAGAGTGTGCAAGGAGCGAAGTGACGAGCAGAGAAGGCGTACGTGCTGGATATCGACGTACATTGCCGATAATGTCGTTTAACTTCTGAGCGCATCGCAGGGCTTTTCGTGAACTCATCTTCTACCGTGTTGTCGGGGACGAAGAAGCGGCCCCTATTGGTCGACGCCGAGCAGCTGCGAGTAACTATGGATAATGAGGGCGGCGCAGTCTTCTCAAATGTTCAGAGCAGTAGTAACAACGGAAGGGTTCACATTGCCACTGGGAGGCGGGTGGGAAAGACCACATCGCCTTTGGTCGAGCTCGTGCAGGGTGGCGGCGGTGATGTGGTCCTGTCGTTGGTTAGCGACAACACTTTCGCGAGCGCTAGCGCCCTGGTGACGTTCGGCACGCCCTCTACGGCCAAGCCTGTGAGCGGGTCGCTCGAATTCCACTACGGCGGTGAGGGTGGTGAGGTGGGGGGCTCGGGGCAGCACTTTTCCGTGAACATTGATGGGAAGGAGAGGACGAGGGTGACCGCTGACGGGTACTTCGGAGTCGGGGATTTCTTGTCTTTGGGGCAGCTCAGGGCACCGATTCACGTTCGAAATTCTGAGTTCGTGCCGAAGATCAAATCGGACGCGAAGTCGACTGGGTTGTTGCTTGAGGGGTTCCAAAACACTGTGGCCTTGAGCGGACAGAGCCAAGGCAGGCATGTGAATGGAGTCGTTTTTGGATCTTCGCCTGCCCACTACCACTCCGGCAGCTCGGACTACTGGATCTTTAGCCAGCGCGGTCCTCAGGAGGCACGTTTCGGTAAAAACAGTTTCGTCATCGGGCACTCTGACGACAGCGTAGATGTCCAAGGGGACGGTCTTGACCAACTGAAGGAGGTGAGAAGGCGCCGAGGGAGCGAAGGGTTGAACCCCCACGTGAAATTCACATCATAGTCGATGACTGGATCACTGCGCTCGTCGCCGATTTATGCTTCGTACGCACGATTTCTAACGCTATTTGCAGTTCGAGGTTGCCATCAGTCTGGGGGAGAACGGCGGAGTGTGCATTGGCTGCGAGCAGGCCATGGGCACGAGCAAACTTGTGGTGGGGGGAGGCGTCGATGCTAGTGAGTACTTGCTGTACAGTGATCAAAAATTTATGAAGAAGGCGGAGAGCGTGGCCGCGGAGAAGTCGGAGCTGAGGAAGGCGCTTGTTGATATGGACGTGAGGGTTTGCGAATGGGACGTGGGCGCGAGCACTGAGGATAAGGGGATGCCGAAGGGCAAGGAGTACTGCCTAGTAGCGCAGGAGGTGGGGGCAGTCGACCGACTTCTGGTGAAGGCCGGGGCTGGGAGCGAGAAACTGATCAAGCTTAACGGCCTCGTGCTGTCGCTGGTGGGCGCGGTGGGACACATCGATGGGCAGCTCGTGGCCACTGCGGGCGGCGTTAAGGATTTGGAGGGCAGGGTCAACGCGCTGGAGGAGGAAATGGGCGAGGTCATCATCGAGGGGAAAGAGGCCGAGGCGAAGGCCAAGGAGGTGGAGGAGAGGGTGAAGGGGACGGAGGCTGGGGGGGCTGAGTTGGTAAAATTGGTAGAGGGTTTGCGGGGGGAGTTGGAGGTTGGCAAGGTGGAGTACACGGGTACGAAGGGCTTGGTTGAAGGACTCGGAAATCAAATCGAGGGATTCGTTGATTTAATCGCGGTGCAGACAGCTAGAATCAAGGAACTCGAGAAGAAGGTCGAGCAGCAGGAGGACCCAGAGAAGGCAAAGAAAACCAAAGAGGAGATAGGGTTAGCAGAGGACGAGGAGTTCTTCTTGAGCGAGGTGCACAGGCTTCAAACAGAATTCGTGAAGGAACAACTCACGCCAGTCACGGACGAAACCTTGAAGAGCCAGAGGAAGAAGTGGAGGGTCGAAGCGTACGTCAGCATGGAACGAAGGCGAGAGGACAAAAAGTTCTTTGCGTCGAAGCTCTGAAGATATTTCAGCTTTTTATTTTTTCACAACAATTTTCTTGATTTTTCTTAGTGTTGCTGTGACTTGCTGTGATATATGTAAACGTGAAGGGGGAGCTGATTACTACTAATTGGGATTACTAGTTGCCGTGTTTGAGGGAGGCGATGCGCTTCTCCTCTCGATCACAGCTGCGGCAGATTGTTCCGTCATAGCGGCCGCGGCCATCAAGAATGCCAGCCCTCAGCAGGCCCTCCTTCTCGCACAACTGCGCCTCGGTGTACCTTCCTGGGCCGTTGCATGAAGGGCAATTTCCCTCTGTGAAGTCGTTGTCGATGGCGGAATCGACTGCCAACTTTGCAACTGCAAGGGCGGCTTCGGAGGTTTCATGGATGGTCGTTTTCGTCCAGTCTCGGACGGTGCTGTCGCCTGCGGGGGGGATCTTGAAGCCGGCGAGCAGCGGGCTGGTGCGGACTGTTACGCTGAGGGCCGCAACGGTGAGGGTGATGACCATGCATTCGCCTGAATAGGAGCGGAGCGACCAAACTTTGTCCCTGATCGCGTTGGTGTTCGCACCATGAGGCAGGGCCGAGGTCGAGGTGGTTTGAGGAGGTGGCCTGGACTTGGGCGAGGGCTTGCTCAGTTTGGGGACCTCGTAGGGCCTGAAGGCGGTCTCCTTCTCAGGTTTCGTCGCTGGCTTCTTCCGAAACATCTTCGCAACCGGTGATGTGGGCAGGTGCTTCACGATCTTCGGCCTTGACACAATCTTTTTTGTGTTGGCGGGTAGGTGACCTGCGGTTCGCCTCGGCTTGAACGCAGGCCTAACAGCGCTGGGCGGCCTGAGGAGGGAGGAATTAATCATCTCGGAGGGAGGTGCCGTCGCCGTTCTTTCTGTGTTCTAGAACTCTTTTACGGCACGTGATATAGATTTTGATTGAGATTGAGAGTATGTATAATTTCACGGCGAACAGTGATTGGCGTCAGCGCTGAGAGGAATGTTTACGAGTTTTTTACGCTGGAAAGTTTCCAGAATTTTGAGTCAAATTTTATCTCACGCCGGAGGTAATTTTATGGTCAATTTCGTTCATATTATTCAGCCTAAGGCCTCTGAGAGTTCAACACTTGTATAAACTTTTCGCAAATAATCCATTTTGATTGATTTTTCAATAAAAATCCATGATAAAAGGTTTTATGAACCTAACAAGGACCATATTTAAATCATTAAGGACATTTAAGGAGGTATGAGACCAATATTGAGTCAAATTGGAACTTATTTTGATCACTTTTTGGGAAAATTTTCAAAGCAATTGTTATCTTAACGATTATGATAATTCTATCAAATTATTTCTCTCAGAGGTCCTTAAGTGAAGAATATGATCAAAGTCAATCAAGAAAAGGCTTAGAACATCCTAAACACTGAAACGATCGAAAATCACGTTGTAGCATAGCCTCGCGAATTTCCCTAACGGTACACACTACTATCTTATCACTAAAAGCAAGCTTAGTATAATTCAGTGTAGAAATATCGTTCTAGAAAACAAGAATAGGCAAAAAACCTTCCCTCCCTCCGCGCCTTCCCTCCCCTCAACACATCCACCCTTCCCTTCCTCAACACATCCACCTAATCTACCAAGACAGGCCAATAACTTCATAGCCGTGCTGCTCGCCAAAATCTTCTTTGTTTGAGCACAATTGTCCAATCGCTCAAACACAAAAGTTCACTTTGAAATGTCCTCTCTTGAAGACAGGCTCCGTGCCTCGGAGCTAGAGAGGTCCTCCCTTGACCGTGAGCTGCAGGCTCTCCGGCGTGAGAAGGACGAGGCTGTCGGGAAGGTGTCTCAAATCATAAACCAGCTGAAGGAAGATCGCAGCGAAGCCCTCGCAGACAAAGAGGAGCTCTCAATGAAGTTGTTGGCGCTTACGGAGGAGTTTGAGCAAGCGGTAAGAAGTAGCTGTCTCGTCCCTAAGCAAGAGCTGACGACTCACCGCCACTTTATTCAAACTCGTCGCTTTGCTCCTCAAACCCAGGCAAGTAGCGGCAACTCTATGGCGCAGTCTGTTTGGCGTGATCGTTACGAGGCGCTGCAGGAGGCCAATGAAGCTTTGAAGGAGCATAATTCTGCTTTGCAGTCTGCCGCCGCTGCTCAGTCTCAGGAGGCAAGGAGCCCCACTGCCCTTTCACCCTCTCCCGCGCCCGCACCCACCTCCACGCCCACCTCTTCCACGCCGAACGTGGAACTCTCCAAGCTTCGCAAGCAAATCAGCACATTAACTCGCCAGAACCGGCAGCTGGAACGGGAGAAAACGGCCCTCTCCGGCCGCGCCATTGGCGCCGAGGAGCAGCAAAGGAAGCGGCGGCGCATGGAGGAGGAAGGGTCCCTCTTGCAGGACTATTCTGAAAAGGCGGCGTTCGAGGAGACCAAGAAGCTCTGGGCTGTGTGGCGTCAAGACATTGTCTCGGCCATGGGCGACTCTTCCACCTCCTTTTCCTCTTCCTCCTCCACGCTGCCCCCTGAAGTCTCCTCGATCGTTCGGACCCTGTATTCGCAAAAGAGACAAATTTTGGACTCTGAAATGAAGATCGGCCAGGTTAAGAACGAGAATGAGGATTTCAAACGCAAGATCTCCGACCTCAAGGCCGAGGTACTTTCTCTGAACACCTCCAACAAGCAGACGGGCCGAAACTTGGAGGAGGTGAGAATTTGAAAATGTATTCAAATACATACACCACCACTTTTTTCTGACTCACCTTTCAGTCCGAGAGCTCCATCGCATCCCTCAAGGCCGAGAACAGGCGGCTGGACACAGAGAACAAAAGCTACATCGACCTGATGGCATCCTACGAGAAGGCCGAGAAGAGCGGCGACAAATCAAAAACGGAGTCCGACGGGCCGACTGTGAGCGCGCTTCGCATCTCAAATACGCGGCTTACTTCCCAGCTCGAGGAGACTACCAAGGAGAGCGAGGAGGCCAAGGCCAAGTTCAATACCGCCAAGGAAAAGTTCTACAAGCTCAAGGAGGAGCTGATGAAGCAGAAGGACAAGGCCGCCAAGGCCGAGGCGAGAGCGAACGAGGCGGAGACTCTGGCTGGAAAGGGCAGCTACAACTCGGAGACCACCCGAGTGCTCCACCTCAAGAAGAACCCGCTGCACGAGGCGCTGGTGAAGAAGCACAGCACTGCGATGGAGGCTTTGGCGCAGGAGAAGGAGGTGAGAGGAAATTTCGTCTTTCGTTTTTCAGTTCTTATACAAAAGTGGGGTCAATCTCATCCAACTCGTCGCTTGCCATTTTCGCCACCGCAGGAGCTACAGGCAGAACTCGAAACTCTCAAATCAAACCCCAACACCAACACCTCTACTTCAAACTTATCATCGACTTCCCTCAACGTCTCAAGAAGCCAGACCCCGTCACGAAAGGCCTCGGCGTCGGCCGTGGACCTCGAGAAAAAGTACAATCGGTTGCGCGAGGCCTTCTCGAAACAGACCGCCCTCTACAGGGAGTGCGTGTACCAGCTCACGGGATTCAAAATTGACCTCGGCAACCAGGTCAAGCCTACGGTCAAGGTCCGCAGCATGTATGCTGAGAAGGAGGAGGTGAGAAGTGCGCCATAGCTACAAAACGCGACAATACAACCTTCTTCCAACACAATACTGCCCTCCTCGTCGCAGGACTGTCTAAACTTCAAGCAGAACGACGCGGGGAACGGCCTGGACCTGCTCACGAGCGAGTTCGCTCAGACCGTGAAGGACTCAGACCCCGCCGCCATGCAGTACTTGACGAGCTGCAAGAGCGTCCCTGCCTTCCTATCACACATTACGCTCTCATTATTCGAGCAGCAGACCTACATGGGCTAATTATTGCTACTCTTTCATAAAACAAAATTATTTCGTCGCATTCTCTTTAACCCTAACCCTTTGGCACGTACACTTGGAGGCCTATGCCCGCCGTGGGCTTCACATTCCACTTGCATTTGGTTGAGCTCTGCCAGGGAACCTCTCCAGGAGGCGGGCGTGGCTGCTTCCTCTCCACATTCAATTCCTCCTTAGTCTTGAAATTTATCAGAGCACAAAGTTCCTCGGTCGCCGTTCGCTTGGGCCCCACGTACTGCATGTGGCTCAGGAGCGCCAAACTGTCGTTGTCCTTCTTCTCCAGAAAATCAGCCAGCTCCTTCTGCTCGATCGTCCCGCCGTTGTCAAAGTCCAAGAACCCGAACAGCGCCTCAAGCTCTCCATCCGAAACATCCGTCGGGGGCACCTTCAGAACCTTCCTCACTAGCGCCCTCAGCTGCGACGAGCGAAGCGAGTCGCAATAGAAGGGACGTTCGTGTTATTGATAACGGCGTATAATATAATTTGGCAGCAGCGACTTCAAGCTCGGAATTATCGACCATGGACGCGCCAATATCCAGTAAACCCGCCTCTTCAACTAGTCGCTTCGCTCCTCGCACACTCTCACCTCCTCGTAGTCCAAAGTCCCGTTTCCGTCCTTGTCGAATTTTTTAAACATGTACTCGAGGTCCATCCCGAAAGAAAACGAAGAGTAGCAGGCAGCCTTCAACTTGTGCTGGATATTGTGGAGCTTCTCCATCCCAGCAGTTGTGTGCAGGCTCTGGTTAGCGAGCCACTTTCTCTTCTGCGACGAGCGAACGAGGCGACGAGCGGAGCGACGAGTTAGAATAATATAACAGTTTGAAGTATTGGGTATGTACGTCGATATCCAGTACACATGCCGACGATTACTCTCACCTCCTCCCTCGCCTTCTTCTCAACAAGGAGTTGCTCGTTTTTCGCCTTGAGCTGGACTTGGCTCTTTCTCCTCTGTGTGAAGATTGGGTTAGTTGTTTCAGCCGCCGCCATTAGGGTCCTCGAGTTCTCTCACCTCCTCAGCCTTGACGACCAACAGCGCCAGGCTTTCCTTCGCAAATCTGACGATCTTCTCCAAAGATTTCGGCCCCGTCATACTGTAAAACTCCGCCACGGCCAGGCTCAGCTCCTCCGCCTCAATCGTCGAGCTTCCATCCTTATCAAGCTCGTGAAAACGCCCAGTATTCCCATCCTTCAACCCCGTCAACCACTCCATGAACTCCTCATACTCCGTCCCTTTCAGGAATACCTGCATCTCATTTATACTAATACTCCCATCATACGTCCCCTGATCCGCCGTCTTAATAACACTCTCAGCCACAACCCTATGATCACCCGTAACTCTAATAACCCTCCCATCTTTATCCCTCGGCGTCTTATGCTCATGACTTTTCTTCTTCATGTCAACAACCTTCGCTCTAACACCTCCAACCATTCTACCTTGTAAACTAGCTTCCCTCATCTTCTCAGGGCTACAACGACGTCGGGTTTTAAGACTCACGTATTTCCGGTGTTTTACTTCTTGGATTAACCATTTTGGACGAACGTCGACAGGGGATATAGGACGGGTTGGGTCTAGGAAGCCTGAGGATTTTAGGGTCTTCGTTCGGGAAGGGTCTTCGATGGGATGGATTGAAATGTTCGATGGGGATAGGGGAGGGAGAACGTCGTCGGAGTCTGAGTCTGAAGATGAAGAGGAAGAGCGTGAGGACGAGCTTGAGGAGTTGTGGTTGGTGGTGTTGAGGGGGGGGTTGGAAGTGCCTAGCGTTTGTGAAGTAGAAAGTGAACCTTCAGGGGACGCATAGTGAACATGAAGGGGTTTGTTGGGAGTGGCAGTGGGAGAGACTGGGAAGATCGGAGAGGCTTGCGGAAGAGGAGTTGTGTGTGACGCGGATTTCATTTTTGGTGGGGAATTATTTTGGTCAGATGACTGCAAAGTTTTGGGATAACGTTTTTGGCGTATTTTGACCTCAATTGTGACTGCTCATTCGTGATAGTTGTTGTCAGCGATAAGCTGCTTTGATTAGGTGTTAGTGTGAAGTGTTCTTCTATTGTCGTTGGTTCTTTGATCGTTCATATTTAGTATCGAGTTTCGCTCCCATCGACGTCCTCGTATTTTGTCACTTTTAAAGGTCAATTTTTGCGCTATTTTACGACATTATAATTACTAATTATTATAATTAATTATGAGCGATGATAAAGAAATCACAATGTCTATCGAAGAGACGAATGTGTTGCGTATTTCACTCGGTTTAAAGCCATTAAATGACACTAAAAAGAAGGAAGTAACATTCATAAATACTTCTACATCAAATGAAATGGCTGTTAAAGAAAGACTTGAGAAGAGTAAAGTCATGAGGCAGGAGAGAGCGAAGGCGAATCAGAAGAATAAGAAGAGGTAAGAGAGAGAGAGAGAGCGAGTAGCGAACTACAGTACACTGTATAACGACGTACAACTACAACTAACATCTCCTCTCCTCTCCTCTAGCCTCGGAGAAGACTCCTCCGCCTCAGACAGCGCCGCAGACTGGGTGAAACAATCCCGCTTGAACGCCCTAGCAAAGAAGGCTGCCCAGAAGGCCGCCCCCGCCCCCACCTCCTCCAACACCTCCTCCAACAAGAACAAGAAGGAAGAAGTAGAAGGAGAAGAATACTCCTCCTCAGACCTACAAGGTCTCAACGTCGCTCACTCAATGTCCGCCTTCGAGAGCGGCGAAGACGTAATTCTAACCCTCGGCGACACCAGCATCCTCGAAACTGGCGAGAACGGTATGTACACGGGCTTGAACGAGGAGGGTTCTAAGCTTGAGAACGTCAACCTCGCAGAGCAGGAGAGAGTAAGCAAGGCCAAGAGGAAGAAGAGCAAGCTCGACGCTATGAAGTACTCTGGGGGTTACGATGGATTCGACGACGACGAGTTCGAGGAGCTCGGAGGTCGGCAGGGTCCTAGCAACGGCCGTGACACTGTCCTTAAAAAGTACGACTCCGACGAAGGAGAAGACTCAGGCAAGGGCCACGGTTTCACACTTACGGGGTCCGTCCAGTCTTCTACCAAGGCTGGCGATGAAAAGAGCGACTTCGAGAAGCAAGCTAATGGAGGGGTGCCGCTTAGCCTCCAGCAGGATTACGGCGTCGCATCAGATTTCATGACTGAGGAGGAGGCCATGAAGACCAAGGGTTTCAAGAAGAAAAAGAAGGAGAAAAAGTCCAAGAAGGAAAGCAAGAAGAGGAAGGTCGCAATCGAGTCGGAAGACGAAGACTCAGGCCTCAACTCCGTAAATTTCGACAAGTTCAAGAAGAAAGCGAAGAAGAGCGTCCTTTCCAGCCTCCTCGCTTCCGGCGCAGTAGAGTCAGAGAAGGCGGAGAAGAGAAAATCAACTCAACAGATCCGCGAAGAGAAGGCGGCCAAGAAGGCTCAAATGGAGGCGGATAGACTCGAGAAGTTTCACGAGACGATGGCGAAGGGGAACGAAAGGAGCAAGGCGAACGTAGTAGTCAACAAGAAGGAGAAGGTCACGAAGGACGTAGAGATGGAAGACGTCGACGAGGAGGTGAGGAGGCAAAAAACGCACAAATATCATTCCGCATACGTGATTCTAACTCGTAATTGTTCGATTCCTCAGACCGTCGTAGAGGATGCAGGCCTCAAGGCTGCCATGGCTAAGGCTGAACGTATGAAGAAGCTCAAGGCCATTCGTGCAAAGAAGGCCGGTGGCGGAAAGACGGACGTCGCCAAGCTCGTCAAGGAAAGCGCCAACGCCGTTACGGCTACGGGGACGACCATGAAGGGGGACTCTGGTAAGACCGACGGTATGACGTTCGACTTCGGAACGACGGCGGAGTTCGCAAGGAAGCTAGGCACCAAGATCGAGGAGCAGAAGGTTCAGGAGAAGGAGAAGACGAGCGTCGAAGAGAAGAAGAAGAAGGAGGACGCGGCTGCTGTCATGTCCATGGAGGAGATGGAGGAGGTGAGAGGCTGGGAATACATTTATTTTGTTGTTCCGCGGAGTGATTTAATTCTGACTCATGGACTACGGTTGTCGCAGATGGCCAAGGGAATTCAGAGCGAGGAGGACATGATGGCGAAGCTGGCGGCCATGGACGAGGGCTCGGACGCGGACGCAGAGGAGGAGGGGGAGGTCGAGGAGGACGCCGACGTCGCCGGCGAAATGCTCGGGCTATCCAACCCCGCAGGAAGGGGAATGTCCAGCATCCTCAGCATGCTCAAGTCCACCGGCGACCTGACCAACAAGAGGGCGGGCAAGGAGGAGCTCAGGGGCAGGGCCAAGGACGAGAAGACTTACGACGACTACTCTGCCACGAACCTCGACAGCGTCGTCAGGATCGACAAGAAGAAGGCCACCAAGAAGGACGTCCTGTACTCCAAGAAGGAAATCAACCTCGAGTACCGCGACGAGTTTGGCAGGCTCCTCACGAGGAAGGAGGCCTTCAGGCAGCTCTGCTACCAGTTCCACGGCTACGGCAGCGGGAAGAAGAACCAGGAGAAGCGCCTCAAGAAAATCAAACTCGAAAACGAAGCCAGAGAGAAGAGGATCAACGAGGATAAGGGGACCATGGGAAGCTTGAGGAAGACCCAGCAGGCTACGGGAAAGGCGTTCGTGATTCACAAGACGTAATTAATAAAAACGCTAGCAAGAGAAGGTCTATTTTTTTAAAACTATTTCAACGTTGATCCCCCCCCGCCCCCCGGAACATAAGCATATCCCAAAGTTTTTTTGGGAGATTCAATGGGACTTTAACCATTTGGACCTCGGTCATGGTGTGCTTTCTCTTGACTGGCGCAAATAAATAGAATGAATGTAAAACTCGTGCAGCCCTATTAATCAAAGTTGCAAATTTTCTGCAGGTGGAACTGCTGGAATGCAGATTCACTGAGGTATCCAAGTTGACAAAGTAAGTAACCTCCGCGATGATGGAGGGGGGGTCCAGTATCTACCTACCCCTTGTTATAAAGGCCTTAAATATAATGCATCTCTGCTAGCGCGACGGTGTGGATTTTTCTGAGCCTTCTAACACATATTACAGATCATGAAACTCATCGCAACACTCGCGACACTGTTGTTAGCAACTTCGACAGCCCTCGCTTCATTTTGTGACGACGATGATTTTTTCGTTGAAGAATTCGTCGAGGATTTTACATCCTTTGATGAAACGAGATTCACAAAAATTGTTGGCGAGAATCTTGGGGCATGTAGAAGCGCGACCTGCTTGGAGGAAAATGTCTACATCGAGGAGAGTGCTCTCGTATTGAAATCTGATCGTGTCGAGGGTGGTAACTTTACTTCGGGTGCCGTCTGGACCAAGGGCAAATCCAACTGGACGACTGCTGATGGAACCTTCAGGCTTTGCGTCCGTGCAATGTTGCCTGGGGACGACAATGGCGCTGACGGGGTAAACCAGGGCATTTGGCCCGCTCATTGGTTGATGCCTGAGGATTCCTCGTGCGACCCAGATGAGGGCGAGCCTGACATCTTGGAAATGGTCAACGGAGATGGCATTGCTCACTCAACTTACCACTGGATGGAGTCGTACCCGAATGATAACTGCACCAAAGATTACGACGAGAACCACAAATCTGTTTCCATCGGGAAGCCGATAAAAAATTGGTCGACGGACTACCACGAGTACGCCGTGGAACGGAGTAAAGACTACATCGCCTTTATCCAGGATGGAAACGTCATCTTGAATGCGTCAGCCACTACTGACGACTCTCCGCCCCTCTTGTGGGATATGCCTTTTCACCTCATACTGAATACGGCTATCGGCGGCGAGTGGCCCGGGGAACCGACCGAGAACACAACATTCCCCGTTTACCATTACATTGACTACATGAAGGTCAGCCGCAAGAAAGAGTAAAGAAATTTAGTTTTAAATAGCCTGTCATAGTTACAGATATTACTTTCTCGAGCTCCCACCATCCCCTCCTTCCGTTCTAAAATTACCCCCTTCCCCTCAACCAACCCCCTCTTGCCCCCCTCTAAACCTAATCGCACGCGATCTTGCTATCGAAACTACTCAAAGTGATCGCGAACGCCTGGAAGGGCGTGATCGGCCACTGGAAGTCGCACGTGAACTCATCCTTGGCGACCCTGCCGAACTGCAAGATGATGGTGTCGTGATCGAACTGGTCCACGAGCTGGAAGTTCTTCACACTCGCCATGGTCACCCTGCCGTTGAAGTTCAACACGTACGCCCCGACCTGGTCGTTCCACCGGGGCGGCTTGTTGATGAGACTGACCAGGTTCTTCATTCCGAACTCGTCCTTGTTCTTGAAGAGAGAGAGCATCTCGGCGTCCTTCTGTCGGGGCTGCCACTGCACCATTCCCTTGGACTCGTCGACCTTGTTGATGCAGACTTGCATCTTCCTGGGCCCTCTACTGCCGAGGACGTTGCTAGCGTACAAGACGCAGCCGAGCTCCTGTCGGATCTGCTCCTGCCCCCCCGCGGCGTCCTTGTAGTTGATTCCGGAGTCGTAGATTTGGAACTCTGTGCCGACGAAATTGGCCCTGACCTTGCCCAGGTAGTTGGTGCTGTTTCTGTTGTGGTCGTTCATCTCCATGCTAATGAGGTAATTACTGGTCTTGTTGTTGGGTCTCCTCTTGCTCGTCATGAGGAATCGGTCCCCCTCCTTCAAAAATATGCTGTAGGTGGGATAGAGTTTCTGGGTCCCGCTCTTGTTGCGCTTGATGTAGCACTGGATGACTCCGGCCCTCTTCGGGCACGGGCTCATCAGGAACGACTTCAAGTTCTTGTCAAGGTTGAGCTCGTCCATGCTGAAGGGCTTCTCATCGGGGTTGGGCCTCTTCTGCGGGGCCGTGTGGCTGGCGGGAGGGTTCTCCTTGAAGCTCTCGGTCCTGGCCTGAGTCGCCAACTTCTCCAGGTCCCCCTTCTCTCCGCTCGCGGCCCTCTCCTTCCTACTGGGTTGGGCCTCCTTCGGCTCCTCTCTCTGCTGCGGGGGGGGCGCTTGCCGGCGCCTCTCTCCTCCCTCCTCCCCCCCTCGTCCGCCGCCCCTCCTCCTCTCTCCCCTTCTTTCGTCCCTCCTGTACCTGTCATCGTCACGGTACCTGTCGTCCCCCCTGCCCCCGCCCCTGTACCTATCGTCGTCCCTCCTGTACCTCTCGTCGTCGCGGTACCTATCGTCCCCCCTGCCGCCTCCCCTGTACCTGTCGTCGTCTCTTCTGTACCTGTCGTCGTCCCGGTACCTGTCGTCGTCCCTCCTGTACCTTTCGTCGTCCCGGTACCTATCGTCACCCCTTCCTCCTCCTCCCCTCCCCCCTCCCCTTCTATCCTCGTCGTAGCCCCGATCGTACCCGCGCCTGCGGTCGTCCTCGTACCGCTGGTCGTCGGGGTAGCCCCTGAAGTTCCTGTTGAGGAGCAGCAGCAGCGAGCCGTGGAGCGAAGCCAAGTGACGAGTTAGAATATAATATATGAGCGGCGAACAAGTACGGCAAGAGCGACGCCGACGACGACGTATAAGGCAACGAGCATGCTTTCCCACCTCTCTTCGCCGCCCCTGCCTCCTCCCCTGCCCCCCTCTCTCTCCTCGTCTTCCCGCCTCCTCTGCTCCCTCTCCCTCTCCTGCCTCAGCCTCCTCCTGCTCTCAGCCTCCTCCTCCCTGAGATCGATGCCCTCATCCTTATTGCTCCAGTCGCTCTCCTGCCTCTCGTACCCCCCTCCCTCTCTCCTCTTTCCGGTGTTCCCCATGAAATCGCTTTTCACTATCTTCTTCTTCGACGACCTGTTCTTGTTGGGATCGCTCCACTCATCGTCCTCGCTGTCCTCGTCGTCCTCAACCGCCTTCTTCGGCGCCGAAAACTGCCTCATTGCGGGAGTGTTTTGAGAATCCATCCCCGACATGAGGTTGCTAGCCCTGGGACCGTCCGTCCTCATCATCATCCCGCTCTGCATTTGGTTGCTCCTCCTCTTCATCGCCATCTCCCTCTGCTGCTGCAAAACCCTAGCCCGGCTGGCCGCCGAGTTCTGGATGACTCCACCGCCCCCTCCGAAACCCTGGTCGTCGCCGTCATCAGAGCGCTTGCTCTCGGCGGCGCCAAGCACGTCTCCGCCATAATCATTGCGCATCCTGCCGTCTGAACCTGTGTCCTTGGCTTCGTCGCCGGGACTCATGCCGGGAGGTCGCATCCCCGGCGGGGCCATGCCCGGGGCTCCCATCTTCTTCTTCTTCTTCTTCTTTCGACTAGAGTCGGGCAGCGCCGGCTGAACTTGTTTCTCGTCAAGGTTGTCAAGCTGGTTTGTGTGTAGGGGGGTGGGGGGATGGGGGGATGGGGATGGGGATGGGGATGGGGATGGGGATGGGAATGTTTGGAGGCGTGGTTAGAGGACGCCGCGAGTGTTCAGCGATCACTGCACTACACTTCAATTCATGTCGGTAGAGAGCGAGGGCCCGATCTGCCGATCTGCCCAGCCTCCGTTGCTCCGACACCGACCGGGCCTCCTAATGCCCTGCATCTCACCTCTGCTACAAGGTCATCGACGTCCAAGTCGTCATCGTTCATAAACATGGTTTGCTAATACAGACTACTGCTCGGGAGAGGAAAGGTTACGTGTGAGAGAAGACTCCGGCGCAGAGTTTTAGATGCGTCGACGAATTTTTGCTTTGACTAACGGCTTCGAAATCTTGGAACAAGTAATTCTCGAGATTTCGCAGAAGCGACCGATAAATTTCACACCAAGGGGAGACTTCACAAATAGAGCGAGCGGATGTCTAGCAGAAAAACACGATAGACCGACAAACGAAGGTCAGGAGGGGTTTACAGTGCAGGTGGGAGAAATACCCCGGCGGCCTCACTAGAAGGGGATCATGGTAAAGAGCGTAAGCTGGCGCCAACGCAAAGCCCCCCCCGCCCCAGTTGAGGGGGCTGCCAATGGGATACGGGCCCGATTTACCTTTGCGTGGCCTGTTTGTTGTTTTGTTGGCTTTTCCAAAAAACTTTAAAGAGAGAGAGCGAGAATCAGAGCAGAGTGATCAGAGTCTGTTTCAGCATGGTAAAAAAACCGACGCCTGTAGAGGCGAAATTGAAGCAGGCCCAAATCACTCTTCCCGGCCCGGTCGACTCCATCCTCAAGAAGCCCGTGGCGAAGAGGAAAGTGAGATTGGGGGTTTCAGGGACAACAGCCGATCTTCCCCTGAACAGTTCCTCTTCACCCAAGGTTTCCGGGCCCTGCGTGGCGATTTCGGACATAATAAAGCAGTGCGCGAATAGCAACATCGCCAGAAACGCGGCCAACGACAACAGCAACTTTCTGATTGACGAAGGGACGTATGCAGAGTTGTGGGGGAGGGCGTGCGTCTGGATCAGGAAGAAGGTGAGGAGGAGGGAGGAGTGCGTGTCATCATCAGCGAATGTAGCAAATCTACTAACATTTTCTGCCCCGCCCCGCACCACCGACACACTAAACACAGCTCATGATCTCCTCCTCCACGTCGTCCTCGTCATCGCATCAAATCTCCCTCCTCTCCATCGGCACTGCCTCCCACCGGACGTTCAACCTCGGAATTAAAATACCCACGTTCGAGCTCTCTCAGAAGTTCGCCCTAAAGCACAACCTGGTTCAGCAGAAGTCAATCAGCCAGACCAGGCCTACGAAGTCTTCCAGTTCCGTGAAATTCAATGTCAAGGAGATCATCGACAGCAAGTGGAGGGCGGAAGGCGTCAACGAGGAGAAACTTAGCTTCGCGACGGAAAGCCTGGCGAATCGCATAGGCTCAGCCCTTGCCACTGGAAAGCACGTCCGAATAGATTTTGGCGTGGGGGTGCTGGTTGGGATGAACAATTGTGTCACTTTCGAGTTCACGCAGAGACCGGACTTTACGGAGGGCAGGGTCATGAGCCCGAGGACCAGGAGGGTGAAGGAGGGGCACGAGAACTACAAGGAGAAAATCGTCAGCGGCCTCAAGGAGGACTTGGGAAAAATGCCGTTGGAGAAGAAAGGGGACCCGAAACTTTCCAAGAGGTCGCTCACGTTCTCCCAACCGAGAGACGGCCCTCATCCATCCTTGAAAACCGATGTGAGCATAAGTCCTGATGCCCTCGACTCGTGGAATCCGAGATTCCAGAGCCCGCGCAAGAAAGATGAAAAGGAGGAGGAAGAGCAGCCGGAGTATGACGAGGCGCAAGACCCGCGGCTCGAGGACAACTTCTCAATCAAGAGGAGGGGGAGCACGCTGAGCATGTTTGAGAAGCTCAAGGTCAACGAAATAATGTCAGAGATTGACGTGTCAACTGCCCCCAAGCTGCTCGACTCCTACGCCCGCCTGCAGTGCTCGACGGTTTCGGGCCCCATGGCCAGCCCAAGCGACAAGATAGGCAGCTACTTCTCAGTCGAGGGCACGAATTTGTGCTTGGACAAGAACAAGGGGAAAATAGTCTGGACCAAGGGGAGGAGCAAGAAATTGGACGAAGAGGACGCCATCAACGAAGATATTTTTGGGCTCGGAAGAGGGCCGAAGGCAGCGGCAGCAGAAAGGGAGGAAAGCGAGGCGTTTCCGCTTTCCCCTTCGTCTTCACCGCAGACAATCGGCGGGTCTTCCGTCCCTCCCCCCAGCCCCAAGAAGGGGCCAGAGCAGCAAGGCGGCGAAATGCCCCTCTCAGCAATGGGGGCCACGCGCTACTTATTTTACCTGAACCAGGGGGCAGTGCCGGAGGAGATGATCACCCCCCTTGACAAATCCCTCCTCGCATCTCTCGAGGCCAAGTTCAAGGACAAGGACGAGGCTAAGATTAAGGAGTTCCTCGCCGAGGTGAACGACCTCTACCTAGGGAGCGTCCAGAAGGCGACCTTGGACTACATTCTCCTCAACGAAAACGAAAGGGAGCGGCTCGGAATCGAGCAGGTCCCCTTGGACATGAAGACGGATCCCTACGGTTGGGGCGTGATCCAGAAGGGGGCCTACAGGAGCATGGAGTGGCGCACGAAGTTCAAGAACATCGTCCAAAAGTACCAAGAGCGACGGGAGATCATCACGAAGCCCATCACTCTCGTTAACGCGCTGTGGCAGAACTTCAGTCACCTCAGGCTGGTGACGGTGCCCAAGAACTACAAGGAGAGCTTGGTGCACCAGACCTCGCAGGAGAGCGTGGTGACCTTCGAGCAGAACCAGATCAACCACCTGCACTCGGTAGTGGACGAGTTCAGGACCAACTGGCTCCATAACCTCAGAAACGTCTACGAGGAGAGCATCGAGGTGGGAAAGTTTGTGGTAAACGAGGAATTGATGGAGCGGCACACAAATGCCATGACCGTGGTCATGCAGAATCAGCTCAGGTACATTGTCACCTGTTCCATCGAGAACCTCCTCTCCTTCTTTGAGATGTTCGCCCTGGATTCGGAGGGCGAGGGCGAGGGCGAGGAGGAGGGCAGGGGTGACATTTACAACCGCGAGACCGACGCCGAGTCTCGCACTGATGTCTCGTCGCTGGAGTACAAGCGCCCTCTCGCGCCCTTCATCGTCGACCTCTCAGTCAACAATGCCTCGAACCAGTTCTTCGACGAGCCCCCGGTGAAGCTTACAACAAGCAAGGAGCAAGTGGTGGGCAGAGTGCTCAACATTTTCGACACCGCCGTTCACTGCTTCGACAAGTTCGAGACCCTCCACGGTCTGGCGAGGGGGGGCAAGACCAAGCTGGTCAAGATTCTGAGCAGGAACGACAAGTTCATCGTCAAGGCTCGCGCCCGAATAATCCAAATCGTCGAGGAGAATATTGACAAGAGCCAGGACGCGTTGAAGGTGTACAACCAGTACAGCTACTTGATGTACGAAAACAACAACATTTCGGGAGAGATTGAGCACTTGGATGACGTCCACGATATCATCGAGAAGTATGAGGGCTCCGTTTCGGAGCTGGGGAATTTACCCACCACTCTCCCGCTTTGCCTCATCAAGCTCACTTGCACCTCTCTGCACAACACGTTCGTGAAGATGGCCGAGAGGAAAATAAGGTTGGCGCTGGATCACGTAGTCTCGGAGTGCATGAGCGTCAACCACGTAACGGCCAAAGCAGCGAGGGCGCTCTGGTAAGTACCGAGGTAGCGAAGCGACCGGACCGAGGCCCGAGTGAAGCGAGACCAGATAGAACTTGGCTATTCTAACTCATGACCGCCTACCTCGTCACAGGTCCAAGCTGAACAAGAAGCCCACCAACACGGACGAGCTCATTGAGGCCGAGAACTTCCTGCAGCAGGTGAAAAACCTGGAGATGCCCAAGCTGGAGCGAGAGGTTCAGGTCGTGAGGGGGCAGGTCGCGTTCTTGTTCAAACACAAAAACTTGCACGGCGACACCCTGGACAGCGTGAATGCCACTTTCCGCCAGCTCAACGAGCTCAAGGACCAATACGAGCGCGCGACGAATATCGTGCACGCCGAGAGGATGACATTCGAGGCCAGCTGCAGGGACTCGAAGAAGACGCTGCTCGCCCAGATGGGCAAGATCGAGGATCTCGTTGGGGAGTTCAATTACAAGGCCGACCTCAAGGGCCAGACGCAAAAGTATCTGGAGGAGCTCGACTCGCTCACCAACCAGATGGAGATCGTCAAGATCAAGGTCGCGGCCATCAACAAGGAGGAGAACAAGCTAGGATGGGTCATTTCAGAATTCAAGCAAATCTTGACCATCGAGGACATGATGGATCCCTTCAAGGACCTGTGGAACATCGCCCTGACGTTCAGGTCGGAGTACGCGAGCTGGACAAGGTCCCCCATCTTCAATTTGGACGGTAACGAGGTTGGCAAGACCCACGGTGCCATGGCCGAGAAGATGGCGTCGTTGAAAGAAATCCTCGAGGACAACGAGGCGGCCGGGCCCTCCGGGGTCGCGAAGCAAATTCTGGACAAACTCAACAGCTTCAGCATGTACATTCCGTTGATTCAGGCCCTTACAAATACGAGGATGACCGACATTCACTGGAAGGAGATCAGCGACATTCTCGGCTTTGAAATTTCCCCAGAGGACGGCACCATAAACTGGACGAACCTGATGGCCCAGGGTGCCCTGAGCCAGGAGAACATTGACAAAATAGCGCTGTTGGACGCGTCTGCGAACAAGGACCACGACCTGGTGGTCTTCCGCGAGTACTTGGACGAGATGGAGGTGGACAGCTTCATGTTCAAGATCATGCTGGGCGTGGACAGGGACCACCCCTGGGCCGTTGGAGGCAAGTGTCTCGTCGTGGACGTGGAGAATATGACAAAGGTAACGGCGAGGGTTAGGAAGCACTTGGGCCAAATTTCCCAGATCTCGGAGAACGCCAACGGGGAGGAGTACACAGAGCGCTGCGAGGCCTACAAAACGCTCTTCTCCATGACGGAAAGGGTCGGAACGATTCTCTTGGAGACCGCAGATCTGTGGAAGAGCCTTGTTCACAGCAGCGGCCACTCCAAAGAAGAGATGCACCAGATCGACTTGAGCGACGAGAAATGGAGGGAGCTACTGGACGAGCTCGGAGGCACGGAAGGGGAGCTGGAAATGGAAAAGGACCCCAGCCAGGTTGGGGTCAAGAAGCAAATGATCTCCGGCCCAGGATTCGCAGAGCTCGAGACCTTCAATGACTTGGAGGACAGGATCGCGGAAATTCGAGACATCTTCAAGGCAGTCAAGGAAGGAGAGGATACCCGAAAGCTTATGAGAAGAATGTCCCGGAGACAGAGCAGCCGCACAATGATGGGGCAGGGAGTAGCTCAAAGAAAAGGTCAAGATTAGAAGAGGTAGATTAATTTTAAAATGAGTGCGAACCCGATTGTAATTTTGTTTAAATAATATACATGGGTTTTATTTTGAGAGAGGAGAGGGAAATTTTTCAGTTATTGTAGGAGCATGTTTTCCGTGGTTATGGTTATGGTTATGGTTATGGTTATGGATGAAACGTTCAGCTCGTTTCAGAACGAGATTTCCGTTAGGGTTATTTAAATGGTGTTCCTTTTACTATGCATGGCTGAACCGGACGAGGTGACGGAGAAGAGTTCGGAGAAACAGCCACACGGGAGGAGAGAGTGTTAACAAGAGCTAGATGTGTCGGTACTCGCTACGAAGGGGTCGTCTTGGCGACATAGCCACGCCTCTGATGCGCGCTGTCCCAGTGTTAGGGTTATTCAAATGGTGTTCCTTTTACTATGCATGGCTGAACCGGACAAGACGACGGAGAAGAGTACGGAGAAACAGCCACACGGGAGAGAGCGTTAACGAGCGCTAGAGGTGTCGGTACTCGCTGTTAGGTTTAGGGTTAGGGTTAGGGTTAGGGTTAGGGTTAGGGTTAGGGTTAGGGTTAGGGTTAGGGTTAGGGT